>JAAOOA010003222.1:15000-17729 GCA_012861695.1 Trematomus loennbergii | reverse complement strand
AGGGACACATTGACCCAGGAAAGAAGCCTCAAAACACAGGTAAAACTGTGTTAAGTGTGGGGAACATGTTTCAAATGACAGCACACTGCTGCTTGTTGGCAGGCTGACTCACTTCACTGGTCTCACACACACCCAGGGGGGAGAAAGAGGACACATTGACCCAGGAAAGAAGCCTCAAAACTGGTAAAAGTCACAGTGTGGGGAATATGTTTCAAATGACAGCACACTGCTGCTTGTTGGCAGGCTGACTCACTTCACTGGTCTCACACACACCCAGGGGGAGAAAGAGGACACATTGACCCAGGAAAGAAGCCTCAAAACACAGGTAAAACTGTGTTAAAGTGGGGGAACATGTTTCAAATGACAGCACACTGCTGCTTGTTGGCAGGCTGACTCACTTCACTTGTCTCACACACACCCAGGGGGGAGAAAGAGGACACATTGACCCAGGAAAGAAGCCTCAAAACACAGGTAAAACTGTGTTACAGTGTGGGGAACATGTTTCAAATGACAGCACACTGCTGCTTGTTGGCAGGCTGACTCACTTCACTGTCTCACACACACCCAGGGGGGAGAAAGAGGACACATTGACCCAGGAAAGAGCCTCAAAACACAGGTAAAACAGTGTTAAAGTGTGGGGGAACATGTTTCAAATGACAGCACACTGCTGCTTGTTGGCAGGCTGACTCACTTCACTTGTCTCACACACACCCAGGGGGGGGAGAAAGAGGACACATTTACCCAGGAAAGAGCTCGAAAGCTGGCTACAGCAGAGTGTGTTAAGTGTGGGGAACATGTTTCAAATGACAGCACACTGCTGCTTGTTGGCAGGCTGACTCACTTCACTGGTCTCACACACAACCCAGGGGGGAGAAAGAGGACACATTGACCCAGGAAAGAAGCCTCAAAACACAGGTAAAACTGTGTTAAAGTGTGGGGGAACATGTTTCAAATGACAGCACACTGCTGCTTGTTGGCAGGCTGACTCACTTCACTTGTCTCACACACACCCAGGGGGGGAGAAAGAGGACACATTTACCCAGGAAAGAGTGCTCGAAAGCTGGCTACAGCAGAGTCACAGTGTGGAGGAACATGTTTCAAATGACAGCACACTGCTGCTTGTTGGCAGGCTGACTCACTTCACTGGTCTCACACACACACCAGGGGGGAGAAAGAGGACACATTGACCCAGGAAAGAAGCCTCAAAACACAGGTAAAACTGTGTTAAATGTGGGGGAATGTTTCAAATGACAGCACACTGCTGCTTGTTGGCAGGCTGACTCACTTCACTTGTCTCACACACACACCAGGGGGGAGAAAGAGGACACATTTACCCAGGAAAGAGCTCAAAACACAGGTAAAGTGTTAAAGTGTGGGGAACATGTTTCAAATGACAGCACACTGCTGCTTGTTGGCAGGCTGACTCACTTCACTGGTCTCTCACACACACCCAGGGGGGAGAAAGAGGACACATTGACCCAGGAAAGAAGCCTCAAAACACAGGTAAAACTGTGTTAAAGTGTGGGGGAACATGTTTCAAATGACAGCACACTGCTGCTTGTTGGCAGGCTGACTCACTTCACTTGTCTCACACACACCCAGGGGGGGGAGAAAGAGGACACATTTACCCAGGAAAGAGTGCTCGAAAGCTGGCTACAGCAGAGTCACAGTGTGGAGGAACATGTTTCAAATGACAGCACACTGCTGCTTGTTGGCAGGCTGACTCACTTCACTGTCTCACACACACCCAGGGGGGAGAAAGAGGACACATTGACCCAGGAAAGAAGCCTCAAAACACAGGTAAAACTGTGTTAAACTGTGGGGGAATATGTTTCAAATGACAGCACACTGCTGCTTGTTGGCAGGCTGACTCACTTCACTGGTCTCTCACACACACCCAGGGGGAGAAAGAGGACACATTGACCCAGGAAAGAAGCCTCAAAACACAGGTAAAACTGTGTTAAAGTGTGGGGGAACATGTTTCAAATGACAGCACACTGCTGCTTGTTGGCAGGCTGACTCACTTCACTTGTCTCACACACACCCAGGGGGGAGAAAGAGGACACATTTACCCAGGAAAGAGTGCTCAAAACACAGAAAACTGTCACAGTGTGGGGAACATGTTTCAAATGACAGCACACTGCTGCTTGTTGGCAGGCTGACTCACTTCACTGGTCTCACACACACCCAGGGGGGAGAAAGAGGACACATTGACCCAGGAAAGAAGCCTCAAAAACGGTAAAAGTACAGTGTGGGGAACATGTTTCAAATGACAGCACACTGCTGCTTGTTGGCAGGCTGACTCACTTCACTGGTCTCTCACACACACCCAGGGGGGAGAAAGAGGACACATTGACCCAGGAAAGAAGCCTCAAAACACAGGTAAAAGTGTGTTACAGTGTGGGGGAACATGTTTCAAATGACAGCACACTGCTGCTTGTTGGCAGGCTGACTCACTTCACTTGTCTCACACACACCCAGGGGGGGGAGAAAGAGGACACATTTACCCAGGAAAGAGTGCTCGAAAGCTGGCTACAGCAGAGTCACAGTGTGGAGGAACATGTTTCAAATGACAGCACACTGCTGCTTGTTGGCAGGCTGACTCACTTCACTTGTCTCTCACACACACCCAGGGGGGGGAGAAAGAGGACACATTGACCCAGGAAAGAAGCCTCAAAACACAGGTAAAAGTGTGTTAAACTGTGGGGGAACATGTTTTAATGCAGTTA
>JAAOOA010003222.1:0-5000 GCA_012861695.1 Trematomus loennbergii | reverse complement strand
GAAGGGGAAAAATCGGGCCGAAGCGCCAAACACCTGGCCACTACTCCCGTTGGCACTTAGAAAAAATTTCACAATTTTTCAAAACTTCATTTTTGATTATTTTAAGATATAATTAAGCGTTTTCTTCACTTTTTTTTTTGCTCCACGGGTGGGGGCGCCTGGCAGGCCGCCTATGAGCACCCAAATTCGGCCTGGATCATCCAGGATTTGTGGGAAAAAATCCATAAACTGACTAAATCACCCAGAGAGGTCCCCTACCTAGCCCAAATATATATAATACAAATACATTTAAATAGTAAAAGGTGCACTTGTGCTCTGCATTACCCGGAATTTTATTTTCATAGCCCCATGATAGTGATTAAAAATCATTTTCATGGGAAAAAGTGTTAAAACGCCTGATTCAATTATATGCAGGACCCCAGTGAGCTCCAGACTATGTGCATTGTGTTGGGGAACCATATAAATGATAGAATAAATGCATTCAAATGCAAAAATAATGATTTAAAATCATTTTAGGGGGACAATTGTGGAGAGGAGCCTTAAAAATGACTCTGTTTTAAGATATAATTAAGCGTTTTCTTCACTTTTTTTTGCTTTCCACGGGTGGGGACGCCTGGCAGGCCGCCTATGAGCACCCAAATTCGGCCTGGATCATCCAGGATTTGTGGGCAAAGCTCCATAAACTGACTAAATCACCCAGAGAGGTCCCCTTTCTAGCCCAAATATATATAATACAAATACATTTAAATAGTAAAAGGTGCACTTGTGCTCTGCATTACCGGGAATTTTATTTTCATAGCCCCATGATAGTGATTAAAAATCATTTTCATGGGAAAAAGTGTTAAAACGCCTGATTAAATGATATGCAGGACCCCAGTGAGCTCCAGACTATGTGCATTGTGTTGGGGAACCATATAAATGATAGAATACATGCATTTAAATGCAAAAATAATGATTTAAAATCATTTTAGGGGGACAATTGTGGAGAGGAGCCTGAAAAAGACTCTGCAGCACCCCGGATAACTACCACTTCATCTGGTTTAAATGTGGTGGTGATAGTGGCATTGACTAGTACCCAGTACTGGGAGAGAACCAGGTTACAGCACATGTCTTTTCGACCCAGGAAAGAGTGCTCGAAACGTGGCAGAAGCATAGTCACACTGTGGGGTAACATGTTTCAAATGACAGCACACTGCTGCTTGTTGGCAGGCTGACTCACTTCACTGTCTCACACACACACCCAGGGGGGAGAAAGAGGACACATTGACCCAGGAAAGAAGCCTCAAAACACAGGTAAAACTGTGTTAAAGTGTGGGGGAACATGTTTCAAATGACAGCACACTGCTGCTTGTTGGCAGGCTGACTCACTTCACTGTCTCTCACACACACCCAGGGGGGAGAAAGAGGACACATTGACCCAGGAAAGAGCTCAAAACACAGGTAGTCAAGTGTGGGGAACATGTTTCAAATGACAGCACACTGCTGCTTGTTGGCAGGCTGACTCACTTCACTTGTCTCACACACACCCAGGGGGGGGAGAAAGAGGACACATTTACCCAGGAAAGAGTGCTCGAAAGCTGGCTACAGCAGAGTCACAGTGTGGAGGAACATGTTTCAAATGACAGCACACTGCTGCTTGTTGGCAGGCTGACTCACTTCACTGGTCTCACACACACACCCAGGGGGGAGAAAGAGGACACATTGACCCAGGAAAGAGCTCGAAAACACAGGTAAAAGTGTAAGTGTGGGGAACATGTTTCAAATGACAGCACACTGCTGCTTGTTGGCAGGCTGACTCACTTCACTTGTCTCTCACACACCCAGGGGGGAGAAAGAGGACACATTGACCCAGGAAAGAGCTCAAAACTGGTAAAGTGTCAAGTGTGGGGAACATGTTTCAAATGACAGCACACTGCTGCTTGTTGGCAGGCTGACTCACTTCACTGGTCTCACACACACACCCAGGGGGGAGAAAGAGGACACATTGACCCAGGAAAGAAGCCTCAAAACACAGGTAAAACTGTGTTAAAGTGTGGGGGAATATGTTTCAAATGACAGCACACTGCTGCTTGTTGGCAGGCTGACTCACTTCACTGGTCTCACACACACCCAGGGGGGAGAAAGAGGACACATTGACCCAGGAAAGAAGCCTCAAAACTGGTACAAGAGTCACTGTGGAGGAACATGTTTCAAATGACAGCACACTGCTGCTTGTTGGCAGGCTGACTCACTTCACTGTCTCACACACACACCCAGGGGGGAGAAAGAGGACACATTTACCCAGGAAAGAGCTCGAAAACACAGGTAAAGTGTTAAGTGTGGGGAACATGTTTCAAATGACAGCACACTGCTGCTTGTTGGCAGGCTGACTCACTTCACTGGTCTCTCACACACACCCAGGGGGGAGAAAGAGGACACATTGACCCAGGAAAGAAGCCTCAAAACACAGGTAAAACTGTGTTAAGTGGGGGAACATGTTTCAAATGACAGCACACTGCTGCTTGTTGGCAGGCTGACTCACTTCACTGGTCTCTCACACACACCCAGGGGGGAGAAAGAGGACACATTGACCCAGGAAAGAAGCCTCAAAACACAGGTAAAACTGTGTTAAAGTGTGGGGGAACATGTTTCAAATGACAGCACACTGCTGCTTGTTGGCAGGCTGACTCACTTCACTGTCTCACACACACCCAGGGGGGAGAAAGAGGACACATTTACCCAGGAAAGAAGCTCAAAACACAGGTAAAGTGTTAAGTGTGGGGAACATGTTTCAAATGACAGCACACTGCTGCTTGTTGGCAGGCTGACTCACTTCACTGGTCTCTCACACACACCCAGGGGGGAGAAAGAGGACACATTGACCCAGGAAAGAAGCCTCAAAACACAGGTAAAACTGTGTTAAAGTGTGGGGGAACATGTTTCAAATGACAGCACACTGCTGCTTGTTGGCAGGCTGACTCACTTCACTTGTCTCTCACACACCCAGGGGGGAGAAAGAGGACACATTTACCCAGGAAAGAGCTCGAAACAGGTACAAAGTCACAGTGTGGAGGAACATGTTTCAAATGACAGCACACTGCTGCTTGTTGGCAGGCTGACTCACTTCACTGGTCTCACACACACCCAGGGGGGAGAAAGAGGACACATTGACCCAGGAAAGAAGCCTCAAAACACAGGTAAAACTGTGTTAAAGTGTGGGGGAACATGTTTCAAATGACAGCACACTGCTGCTTGTTGGCAGGCTGACTCACTTCACTGGTCTCACACACACACCCAGGGGGGAGAAAGAGGACACATTGACCCAGGAAAGAAGCCTCAAAACACAGGTAAAACTGTGTTAAAGTGTGGGGGAACATGTTTCAAATGACAGCACACTGCTGCTTGTTGGCAGGCTGACTCACTTCACTGTCTCACACACACACCCAGGGGGGAGAAAGAGGACACATTGACCCAGGAAAGAAGCTCAAAGCACAGGTAAAACTGTGTTAAGTGTGGGGCATGTTTCAAATGACAGCACACTGCTGCTTGTTGGCAGGCTGACTCACTTCACTGGTCTCACACACACCCAGGGGGGAGAAAGAGGACACATTGACCCAGGAAAGAAGCCTCAAAACACAGGTAAAACTGTGTTAAAGTGTGGGGGAACATGTTTCAAATGACAGCACACTGCTGCTTGTTGGCAGGCTGACTCACTTCACTGGTCTCACACACACCCAGGGGGGAGAAAGAGGACACATTGACCCAGGAAAGAGTGCTCGAAAGCTGGCTACAGCAGAGTCACAGTGTGGAGGAACATGTTTCAAATGACAGCACACTGCTGCTTGTTGGCAGGCTGACTCACTTCACTGTCTCACACACACACCCAGGGGGGAGAAAGAGGACACATTTACCCAGGAAAGAGCTCGAAAGCACAGGTAAAAGTGTTAAGTGTGGGGAACATGTTTCAAATGACAGCACACTGCTGCTTGTTGGCAGGCTGACTCACTTCACTGGTCTCACACACACCCAGGGGGGAGAAAGAGGACACATTGACCCAGGAAAGAAGCCTCAAAACACAGGTAAAACTGTGTTAAAGTGTGGGGGAATATGTTTCAAATGACAGCACACTGCTGCTTGTTGGCAGGCTGACTCACTTCACTGGTCTCACACACACACCCAGGGGGGAGAAAGAGGACACATTGACCCAGGAAAGAAGCCTCAAAACACAGGTAAAACTGTGTTAAATGTGGGGAACATGTTTCAAATGACAGCACACTGCTGCTTGTTGGCAGGCTGACTCACTTCACTGTCTCACACACACCCAGGGGGGAGAAAGAGGACACATTGACCCAGGAAAGAAGCTCAAAACACAGGTAAAACTGTGTTAAAGTGTGGGGAACATGTTTCAAATGACAGCACACTGCTGCTTGTTGGCAGGCTGACTCACTTCACTGGTCTCACACACACCCAGGGGGGAGAAAGAGGACACATTGACCCAGGAAAGAAGGTAAACTGTACACAGAGTGTGGGGGAATATGTTTCAAATGACAGCACACTGCTGCTTGTTGGCAGGCTGACTCACTTCACTGGTCTCTCACACACACCCAGGGGGGAGAAAGAGGACACATTGACCCAGGAAAGAAGCCTCAAAACACAGGTAAAACTGTGTTAAAGTGTGGGGGAACATGTTTCAAATGACAGCACACTGCTGCTTGTTGGCAGGCTGACTCACTTCACTGTCTCACACACACCCAGGGGGGAGAAAGAGGACACATTGACCCAGGAAAGAGCTCAAAACACAGGTAAAAGTGTTAAGTGTGGGGAACATGTTTCAAATGACAGCACACTGCTGCTTGTTGGCAGGCTGACTCACTTCACTGGTCTCACACACACACCCAGGGGGGAGAAAGAGGACACATTGACCCAGGAAAGAAGCCTCAAAACACAGGTAAAACTGTGTTAAAGTGTGGGGGAACATGTTTCAAATGACAGCACACTGCTGCTTGTTGGCAGGCTGACTA
>JAAOOA010003221.1:10000-15000 GCA_012861695.1 Trematomus loennbergii | reverse complement strand
TGAACCGAACAGAGCTTGTTATCAAAAGTTATGGATTAGTAGCAAGATTTCACAATGGAGCTCTCCGAGGTGCTGGAGAGTCATTTTCAGGCTTCTCTCTGCACTGATGCGCCCCCCCCTGTGGGGACACATAGTAACTGCATTAAAACATGTTCCCCCACAGTTTAACACAGTTTTACCTGTGTTTTGAGGCTTCTTTCCTGGGTCAATGTGTCCTCTTTCTCCCCCCTGGGTGTGTGTGAGAGACAAGTGAAGTGAGTCAGCCTGCCAACAAGCAGCAGTGTGCTGTCATTTGAAACATGTTCCCCCACACTTTAACACAGTTTTACCTGTGTTTTGAGGCTTCTTTCCTGGGTCAATGTGTCCTCTTTCTCCCCCCTGGGTGTGTGTGAGAGACCAGTGAAGTGAGTCAGCCTGCCAACAAGCAGCAGTGTGCTGTCATTTGAAACATATTCCCCCACAGTTTAACACAGTTTTACC
Source organism: Trematomus loennbergii (assembly GCA_012861695.1). Lineage (NCBI taxonomy): Eukaryota > Metazoa > Chordata > Actinopteri > Perciformes > Nototheniidae > Trematomus > Trematomus loennbergii. Next base: position 14,520 of record JAAOOA010003221.1, on the reverse strand, counting down.
TGTGTTTTGAGGCTTCTTTCCTGGGTCAATGTGTCCTCTTTCTCCCCCCTGGGTGTGTGTGTGAGACCAGTGAAGTGAGTCAGCCTGCCAACAAGCAGCAGTGTGCTGTCATTTGAAACATATTCCCCCACAGTTTAACACAGTTTTACCTGTGTTTTGAGGCTTCTTTCCTGGGTCAATGTGTCCTCTTTCTCCCCCCTGGGTGTGTGTGAGACCAGTGAAGTGAGTCAGCCTGCCAACAAGCAGCAGTGTGCTGTCATTTGAAACATGTTCCTCCACACTGTGACTCTGCTGTACCAGCTTTCGAGCACTCTTTCCTGGGTAAGTGTCCTCTTTCTCCCCCCCTGGGTGTGTGTGAGACAGTGAAGTGAGTCAGCCTGCCAACAAGCAGCAGTGTGCTGTCATTTGAAACATGTTCCCCCACACTTTAACACAGTTTTACCTGTGTTTTGAGGCTTCTTTCCTGGGTCAATGTGTCCTCTTTCTCCCCCCTGGGTGTGTGTGAGAGACCAGTGAAGTGAGTCAGCCTGCCAACAAGCAGCAGTGTGCTGTCATTTGAAACATATTCCCCCACAGTTTAACACAGTTTTACCTGTGTTTTGAGGCTTCTTTCCTGGGTCAATGTGTCCTCTTTCTCCCCCCTGGGTGTGTGTGTGAGACCAGTGAAGTGAGTCAGCCTGCCAACAAGCAGCAGTGTGCTGTCATTTGAAACATGTTCCTCCACACTGTGACTCTGCTGTAGCCAGCTTTCGAGCACTCTTTCCTGGGTAATGTGTCCTCTTTCTCCCCCCCTGGGTGTGTGTGTGAGACAAGTGAAGTGAGTCAGCCTGCCAACAAGCAGCAGTGTGCTGTCATTTGAAACATGTTCCCCCACACTTTAACACAGTTTTACCTGTGTTTTGAGGCTTCTTTCCTGGGTCAATGTGTCCTCTTTCTCCCCCCTGGGTGTGTGTGAGAGACCAGTGAAGTGAGTCAGCCTGCCAACAAGCAGCAGTGTGCTGTCATTTGAAACATGTTCCTCCACACTGTGACTCTGCTGTAGCCAGCTTTCGAGCACTCTTTCCTGGGTAAATGTGTCCTCTTTCTCCCCCCCCTGGGTGTGTGTGAGACAAGTGAAGTGAGTCAGCCTGCCAACAAGCAGCAGTGTGCTGTCATTTGAAACATGTTCCCCCACACTTTAACACAGTTTTACCTGTGTTTTGAGGCTTCTTTCCTGGGTCAATGTGTCCTCTCCCTCCCCCCTGGGTGTGTGTGAGAGACCAGTGAAGTGAGTCAGCCTGCCAACAAGCAGCAGTGTGCTGTCATTTGAAACATATTCCCCCAGTTTAACACAGTTTTACCTGTGTTTTGAGGCTTCTTTCCTGGGTCAATGTGTCCTCTTTCTCCCCCCTGGGTGTGTGTGTGAGACCAGTGAAGTGAGTCAGCCTGCCAACAAGCAGCAGTGTGCTGTCATTTGAAACATGTTCCTCCACACTGTGACTCTGCTGTAGCCAGCTTTCGAGCACTCTTTCCTGGGTAAATGTGTCCTCTTTCTCCCCCCCTGGGTGTGTGTGAGACAAGTGAAGTGAGTCAGCCTGCCAACAAGCAGCAGTGTGCTGTCATTTGAAACATGTTCCTCCACACTTTACACAGTTTTACCTGTGTTTTGAGGCTTCTTTCCTGGGTCAATGTGTCCTCTTTCTCCCCCCTGGGTGTGTGTGAGAGACCAGTGAAGTGAGTCAGCCTGCCAACAAGCAGCAGTGTGCTGTCATTTGAAACATATTCCCCCACAGTTTAACACAGTTTTACCTGTGTTTTGAGGCTTCTTTCCTGGGTCAATGTGTCCTCTTTCTCCCCCCTGGGTGTGTGTGTGAGACCAGTGAAGTGAGTCAGCCTGCCAACAAGCAGCAGTGTGCTGTCATTTGAAACATGTTCCTCCACACTGTGACTCTGCTGTAGCCAGCTTTCGAGCACTCTTTCCTGGGTAAATGTGTCCTCTTTCTCCCCCCCCTGGGTGTGTGTGAGACAAGTGAAGTGAGTCAGCCTGCCAACAAGCAGCAGTGTGCTGTCATTTGAAACATGTTCCTCCACACTGTGACTCTGCTGTAGCCAGCTTTCGAGCACTCTTTCCTGGGTCAATGTGTCCTCTTTCTCCCCCCTGGGTGTGTGTGTGAGACCAGTGAAGTGAGTCAGCCTGCCAACAAGCAGCAGTGTGCTGTCATTTGAAACATGTTCCTCCACACTGTGACTCTGCTGTAGCCAGCTTTCGAGCACCTCTTTCCTGGGTAAATGTGTCCTCTTTCTCCCCCCCCTGGGTGTGTGTGAGACAAGTGAAGTGAGTCAGCCTGCCAACAAGCAGCAGTGTGCTGTCATTTGAAACATGTTCCTCCACACTGTGACATGCTGTGGCCAGCTTTCGAGCACTCTTTCCTGGGTCAATGTGTCCTCTTTCTCCCCCCCTGGGTGTGTGTGAGACAAGTGAAGTGAGTCAGCCTGCCAACAAGCAGCAGTGTGCTGTCATTTGAAACATGTTCCCCCACACTTTAACACAGTTTTACCTGTGTTTTGAGGCTTCTTTCCTGGGTCAATGTGTCCTCTTTCTCCCCCCTGGGTGTGTGTGAGAGACCAGTGAAGTGAGTCAGCCTGCCAACAAGCAGCAGTGTGCTGTCATTTGAAACATATTCCCCCACAGTTTAACACAGTTTTACCTGTGTTTTGAGGCTTCTTTCCTGGGTCAATGTGTCCTCTTTCTCCCCCCTGGGTGTGTGTGTGAGACCAGTGAAGTGAGTCAGCCTGCCAACAAGCAGCAGTGTGCTGTCATTTGAAACATGTTCCTCCACACTGTGACTCTGCTGTAGCCAGCTTTCGAGCACTCTTTCCTGGGTAAATGTGTCCTCTTTCTCCCCCCCCTGGGTGTGTGTGAGACAAGTGAAGTGAGTCAGCCTGCCAACAAGCAGCAGTGTGCTGTCATTTGAAACATGTTCCCCCACACTTTAACACAGTTTTACCTGTGTTTTGAGGCTTCTTTCCTGGGTCAATGTGTCCTCTTTCTCCCCCCTGGGTGTGTGTGAGAGACCAGTGAAGTGAGTCAGCCTGCCAACAAGCAGCAGTGTGCTGTCATTTGAAACATGTTCCTCCACACTGTGACTCTGCTGTAGCCAGCTTTCGAGCACTCTTTCCTGGGTAAATGTGTCCTCTTTCTCCCCCCCCTGGGTGTGTGTGAGACAAGTGAAGTGAGTCAGCCTGCCAACAAGCAGCAGTGTGCTGTCATTTGAAACATGTTCCCCCACACTTTAACACAGTTTTACCTGTGTTTTGAGGCTTCTTTCCTGGGTCAATGTGTCCTCTCCCTCCCCCCTGGGTGTGTGTGAGAGACCAGTGAAGTGAGTCAGCCTGCCAACAAGCAGCAGTGTGCTGTCATTTGAAACATATTCCCCCACAGTTTAACACAGTTTTACCTGTGTTTTGAGGCTTCTTTCCTGGGTCAATGTGTCCTCTTTCTCCCCCCTGGGTGTGTGTGTGTGAGACCAGTGAAGTGAGTCAGCCTGCCAACAAGCAGCAGTGTGCTGTCATTTGAAACATGTTCCTCCACACTGTGACTCTGCTGTAGCCAGCTTTCGAGCACTCTTTCCTGGGTAAATGTGTCCTCTTTCTCCCCCCCCTGGGTGTGTGTGAGACAAGTGAAGTGAGTCAGCCTGCCAACAAGCAGCAGTGTGCTGTCATTTGAAACATGTTCCTCCACACTTTAACACAGTTTTACCTGTGTTTTGAGGCTTCTTTCCTGGGTCAATGTGTCCTCTTTCTCCCCCCTGGGTGTGTGTGAGAGACCAGTGAAGTGAGTCAGCCTGCCAACAAGCAGCAGTGTGCTGTCATTTGAAACATATTCCCCCACAGTTTAACACAGTTTTACCTGTGTTTTGAGGCTTCTTTCCTGGGTCAATGTGTCCTCTTTCTCCCCCCTGGGTGTGTGTGTGAGACCAGTGAAGTGAGTCAGCCTGCCAACAAGCAGCAGTGTGCTGTCATTTGAAACATGTTCCTCCACTGTGACTCTGCTGTAGCCAGCTTTCGAGCACTCTTTCCTGGGTAAATGTGTCCTCTTTCTCCCCCCCCTGGGTGTGTGTGAGACAAGTGAAGTGAGTCAGCCTGCCAACAAGCAGCAGTGTGCTGTCATTTGAAACATGTTCCTCCACACTGTGACTCTGCTGTAGCCAGCTTTCGAGCACTCTTTCCTGGGTCAATGTGTCCTCTTTCTCCCCCCTGGGTGTGTGTGAGACCAGTGAAGTGAGTCAGCCTGCCAACAAGCAGCAGTGTGCTGTCATTTGAAACATGTTCCTCCACACTGTGACTCTGCTGTAGCCAGCTTTCGAGCACTCTTTCCTGGGTAAATGTGTCCTCTTTCTCCCCCCCCTGGGTGTGTGTGAGACAAGTGAAGTGAGTCAGCCTGCCAACAAGCAGCAGTGTGCTGTCATTTGAAACATGTTCCTCCACACTGTGACTATGCTGTGGCCAGCTTTCGAGCACTCTTTCCTGGGTCAATGTGT
>JAAOOA010003220.1:12500-23262 GCA_012861695.1 Trematomus loennbergii | reverse complement strand
TGTGCTAACAGTCCAGCTGTGAAGACATCTACGGGACAGTTTTGAGATTTCTTCAAATGCCGTTGCCATGGCGACAGACCACTCGCCATGAAGCACGATGTCGCTGTAAGTCCAATGGACACGGTCCGATCGTCCCCCAATCTTCACTTGTATATCCGGTCCATGCCTCAACAGCTCTACGCCAAATCTGAGATCTCACCATATGCCGTTTCTATGGAAACGCTTCCTCGCCATAAAAGTCGATGTCGCTATAACTCCTATGAAAATGTTTAAAAAGTACTCAAACTTCACATGTGTGCTAACAGTCCAGCCGTGGAGACATCTACGGGACAATTTTGAGATTTCTTCAAATGCCGTTGCCATGGCGACAGATCATTCACCATCGAGTTAGTTCAAGGTTTGCAGTTCAAATATTCTGCTGCTTTTCAAGCCTTTTTACTCTCTTTTCTTCTCTCATCACACATTCAAGCCCCCAGTGTTCATGTATCATTTCAATCTAAATTCTTCACTTACTTCTTACACATTATTTCAGCATAAAGCATTCCACTAGCAATTTCTTCAGGAATTGCATTCTCTAGTTTAGTGGGAATGGGAATTCCCACTATATGTTCTTCCACGGACGAAATAATTATTATTATTCCGCCACTTATTTTGTCCGTCTTCTCCTCCCACATTCAACATCGCAGAAACTCCGTTCAAACATCAAACGTTCAGCTCGGTCGGGAATCGACTGCTATTACTTTTATCATTCATAACTTTCATAATTCCAGAGATACATCCCATAATACATCACATTTTAACATTGAAGTCAATGGAGATATTCTTCACACTTCAACAAATCTTCATGCGACTTCAACTGCACACTGTTCATTCATACTTTCACTCAGAAACCTCATTCCAACTTTCAAATGTTACACATCTTTCTTACATTATCCGTGTAACACAACTTTTAAATCTGGTTCTTACTTTCAGAGATATTCAACATTGTTCAGACCTTGTTAAAGAGGTTTTCTTCAGATTTTAACATTAACTAGAGTGCGTGATGTCACAGCTAGAGGGTAGGAAATCTTGAAATTTGCCTTCATATTTTTTTTTAAAACTGCCATAATTCCCAAACCCTACATTCTTGAGACATAATCTTTCATGATAAACGTAGGAAAACATCTCGTAGCTTGAAAAATGACAAATAATTAACCAAAATAATTAAACAAAATGCCTCTTGAGGGCATGAAGTGACAAAAACGTTCAACATGTCTCCATTAAAGCCCATTGTAATTTCAGGCAGATATTTCCTCACAGCAGCAGCCGCACACCTTTCTTAAACTGCCAAAAAGGCCACATTATTAGACCGAAAGTAAACAAAAATTACACTTCAGATACTCAACTTCCTTGACATGCTTCACGTTTTGAAATTTCACAGATATCTGTTATCGTTCTTCCACAAAACGTTCACATGTAAGAGCTTCATCTCCCATACAGAACAATGAAGCCTGTGATCTCTGCACACCTCGTTAGCTCAATGATGAACACCTGTGCAATGGAACACGATGATGTCAATACTCCAACTGACAGCAGTGAGTTCTAACTGTTCATGTCATACTCACTCACACACTCTCTCTCTCTCTCTCTCTCAGACAGACACATATTCACACACACATATTCACACACACATATACACACCACACACACACACACACACACACACACAATCTCTCTCTCTCTCTGTTCAAAAAGTCCTCAAACTTCACATGTGTGCTAACAGTCCAGCCGTGAAGACATCTACGGGACAGTTTTGAGATTTCTTCAAATGCCGTTGGCATGGCGACAGATCATTCACCATCAGTTAGTTCAAAGGTTTGCAGTTCAAATATTCTGCTGCTTTTCCAAGCCTTTTTACTCTCTTTTCTTCTCTCATCACACATTCAAGCCCCCAGTGTTCATGTATCATTTCAATCTAAATTCTTCACTTTCTTCTTACACATTATTTTTCAGCATAAAGCATTCCCACTAGCAATTTCTTCAGGAATTGCATCTTTCTGTTTAGTGGGAATGGGAATTCCCACTATATGTTCTTCCACGGACGAAATTTATTATTATTATTATTCCATTCACTTATTTTGTCCGTCTTCTCCTCCCACATTCAACATCGCAGAAACTCCGTTCAAACATCAAAACGTTCAGCTCGGTCGGGAATCGATGCTATTACTTTTATCATTCATAACTTTCATAATTCCAGAGATACAGCCCATAATTCATCAAATTTTCATCAAATTTTTAACATTGAAGTCAATGGAGAAAATCTTCAGACTTCAACAAATCTTCAAGCGACTTCAACTGCTCACTGTTCATTCATACTTTCACTCAGAAACCTCATTCCAACTTTCAAATGTTACACATCTTTCTGACATTATCCGTGTAACACAACTTTTAAATCTGATTCTTACTTTTAGAGATAGTAAACATTGTTCAGACCTTGTTAAAGAGGTTTTCTTCAGATTTTAACATTAACTAGAGTGCGTGATGTCACAGCTAGAGGGTGAGAAATCTTGAAATGTGCCTTCATATATTTTTTTAAAACTGCCATAATTCCCAAACCCTACATTCTTGAGACATAATTTTTCATGATAAACGTAGGAAAACATCTCGTAGCTTGAAAAATAACAAATAATTAAGCAAAATAATTAAACAAAATGCCTCTTGAGGGCATGAAGTGACAAAAACGTTCAACATGTCTCCATTAAAGCCCATTGTAATTTCAGGCAGATATTTCCTCACAGCAGCAGCCGCACACCTTTCTTAAACTGCCAAAAAGGCCACATTATTAACCCGAAAGTACACAAAAATTACACTTCAGATACTCAACTTCCTTGACATGCTTCCCGTTTTGAAATTTCACAGATATCTGTTATCGTTCTTCCACAAAACGTTCACATGTAAGTGGTTCATCTCTCATACAGAACAATGAAGCCTGTGATCTCTGCACACCTCGTTAGCTCAATGATGAACACCTGTGCAATGGAACACGATGATGTCATCACTCCAACTGACAGCAGTGAGTTTAACTGTTCATTTCACACACACACACACACACACACACACACACACACACACACACACACACACACACACACACACACACACACACACACACACACACACACACACACACACACACACACACACACACCACACACACACACACACACACACACACACACACACACACACACACAACACACACACACACACCACACACACACACACACACCACACACACACACACACACACACACACACACACACACACACACACACTCTCTCTCAAAAAGTCCTCAAACTTCACATGTGTGCTAACAGTCCAGCCGTGAAGACATCTACGGGACAGTTTTGAGATTTCTTCAAATGCCGTTGCCATGGCGACAGACCACTCGCCGTGAAGCACGATGTCGCTGTAAGTCCAATGGACACGGTCCGATCGTCCCCCAATCTTCACGTGTATATCACCGGTCCATGCCTCAACAGCTCTACGCCAAATCTGAGATCTCACCATATGCCGTTTCCATGGAAACGCTTCCCTCGCCATAAAAGTCGATGTCGCTAGAACTCCTATGAAAATGTTTAAAAAGTACTCAAACTTCACATGTGTGCTAACAGTCCAGCCGTGAAGACATCTACGGGACAGTTTTGAGATTTCTTCAAATGCCGTTGGCATGGCGACAGATCATTCACCATCGAGTTAGTTCAAAGGTTTGCAGTTCAAATATTCTGCTGCTTTTCCAAGCCTTTTTACTCTCTTTTCTTCTCTCATCACACATTCAAGCCCCCAGTGTTCATGTATCATTTCAATCTAAATTCTTCACTTTCTTCTTACACATTACATTTCAGCATAAAGCATTCCCACTAGCAATTTCTTCAGGAATTGCATTTCTAGTTAGAGAATGAAATTCTCTTATTATTATTCCATCCAATTACTTTGTCCGTCTTCTCCTCCCACATTCAACATCGCAGAAACTCCGTTCAAACATCAAAACGTTCAGCTCGGTCGGGAATCGACTGCTATTACTTTTATCATTCATAACTTTCATAATTCCAGAGATACATCCCATAATACATCCCATTTTTAACATTTCAACTTTAACATTGCGCAGCTCGTTAAGTTAGAGTGCGTGATGTCACAGCTAGAGGGTAGGAAATCTTGAATTTGCCTTCATATCTTTTTTAAAACTGCCATATTTCCCAAACCCTACATTCTTGAGACATAATCTTTCATGACAAACGTAGGAAAACATCTCGTAGCTTGAAAAATGACAAATAATTAACCAAAATAATTAAACAAAATGCCTCTTGAGGGCATGAAGTGACAACAACGTTCAACATGTCTCCATTAACGCCCATTGTAATTTCAGGCAGATATTTCCTCACAGCAGCAGCCGCACACCTTTCTTAAACTGCCAAAAAGGCCACATTATTAACCCGAAAGTACACACAAATTACACTTCAGATACTCAACTTCCTTGACATGCTTCCCGTTTTGAAATTTCACAGATATCTGTTATCGTTCTTCCACAAAACGTTCACATGTAAGAGATTCATCTCTCATACAGATCAATGAAGCCTGTGATCTCTGCACACCTCGTTAGCTCAAATATCAACACCTGTGTTATGGAACGCGATGATGTCAATACTCCAACTGACAGCAGTCAGTTCTAACTGTTCTCTCATCACACATTCAAGCCCCCAGTGTTCATGTATCATTTCAATCTAAATTCTTCACTTTCTTCTTACACATTACATTTCAGCATAAAGCATTCCCACTAGCAATTTCTTCAGGAATTGCATTTTCTAGTTTAGTGGGAATGCTGTTAACAGCAATCCCACTATATGTTCTGCTACGGACGAAAAGTTTATTATTCCGTCCAATTACTTTGCCGGTCTTCTCCTCCCACATTCAACATCGCAGAAACTCCGTTCAAACATTAAAACGTTCAGCTCGGTCGGGAATCGACTGCTATTACTTTTATCATTCATAACTTTCATAATTCCAGAGATACATGCCATAATACATCACATTTTTAACATTTCAACTTTAACATTGCGCAGCTCGTTAAGTTAGAGTGCGTGATGTCACAGCTAGAGGGTGAGAAATCTTGAAATGTGCCTTCATATATTTTTTAAAACTGCCATAATTCCCAAACCCTACATTCTTGAGACATAATTTTCATGATAAACGTAGGAAAACATCTCGTAGCTTGAAAAATACAAATAATTAAGCAAAATAATTAAACAAAATGCCTCTTGAGGGCATGAAGTGACAAAAACGTTCAACATGTCTCCATTAAAGCCCATTGTAAATTCAGGCAGATATTTCCCACAGCAGCAGCCGCACACCTTTCTTAAACTGCCAAAAAGGCCACATTATTAACCCGAAAGTAAACAAAAATTACACTTCAGATACTCAACTTCCTTGACATGCTTCCCGTTTTGAAATTTCACAGATATCTGTTATCGTTCTTCCACAAAACGTTCACATGTAAGAGGTTCATCTCTCATTCAAAACAATGAACCTTGATCTAGCACACTCGTTAGCTCAAATATCAACCTGTGTTATGGAACGCGATGATGTCATCACTCCACTGACAGCAGTCAGTTCTAACTGTTCATTTCATACTCACACACTCTCTCCACACACACACACACACACACACACACACACACACACACACACACACACACCACACACACACACACACACACACACACACACACACACACACACACACACACACACACACACACACACACACACACACACACACACACACACACACACACACACACACACACACCACACACACACACACACACACACACACACACACAACACACACACACACACACACACACACACACACACACTCTGTTCAAAAAGTCCTCAAACTTCACATGTGTGCTAACAGTCCAGCCGTGAAGACATCTACGGGACAGTTTTGAGATTTCTTCAAATGCCGTTGCCATGGCGACAGACCACTCGCCATGAAGCACGATGTCGCTGTATGTCCAATGGACACGGTCCGATCGTCCCCCAATCTTCACGTGTATATCACCGGTCCATGCCTCAACAGCTCTACGCCAAATCTGAGATCTCACCATATGCCGTTTCCATGGAAACGCTTCCCTCGCCATAAAAGTCGATGTCGCTATAACTCCTATGAAAATGTTTAAAAAGTACTCAAACTTCACATGTGTGCTAACAGTCCAGCCGTGGAGACATCTACGGGACAATTTTGAGATTTCTTCAAATGCCGTTGCCATGGCGACAGATCATTCACCATCGAGTTAGTTCAAAGGTTTGCAGTTCAAATATTCTGCTGCTTTTCCAAGCCTTTTTACTCTCTTTTCTTCTCTCATCACACATTCAAGCCCCCAGTGTTCATGTATCATTTCAATCTAAATTCTTCACTTACTTCTTACACATTATATTTCAGCATAAAGCATTCCCACTAGCAATTTCTTCAGGAATTGCATTCTCTAGTTAGAGAATGAAATTCTCTCATTATTATTCCATCCAATTACTTTGTCCGTCTTCTCCTCCCACATTCAACATCGCAGAAACTCCGTTCAAACATCAAAACGTTCAGCTCGGTCGGGAATCGACTGCTATTACTTTTATCATTCATAACTTTCATAATTCCAGAGATACATCCCATAATACATCCCATTTTTAACATTTCAACTTTAACATTGCGCAGCTCGTTAAGTTAGAGTGCGTGATGTCACAGCTAGAGGGTAGGAAATCTTGAGATTTGCCTTCATATCTTTTTTTAAAACTGCCATATTTCCCAAACCCTACATTCTTGAGACATAATCTTTCATGACAAACGTAGGAAAACATCTCGTAGCTTGAAAAATGACAAATAATTAACCAAAATAATTAAACAAAATGCCTCTTGAGGGCATGAAGTGACAACAACGTTCAACATGTCTCCATTAACGCCCATTGTAATTTCAGGCAGATATTTCCTCACAGCAGCAGCCGCACACCTTTCTTAAACTGCCAAAAAGGCCACATTATTAACCCGAAAGTACACACAAATTACACTTCAGATACTCAACTTCCTTGACATGCTTCCCGTTTTGAAATTTCACAGATATCTGTTATCGTTCTTCCACAAAACGTTCACATGTAAGAGGTTCATCTCTCAGTCAAAACAATGACGCCTGTGATCTCTGCACACCTCGTTAGCTCAAATATCAACACCTCTGTTATGGAACGCGATGATGTCATCACTCCAACTGACAGCAGACAGTTCTAACTGTTCTCTCATCAGACATTCAAGCCCCCAGTGTTCATGTATCATTTCAATCTAAATTCTTCACTTTCTTCTTACACATTACATTTCAGCATAAAGCATTCCACTAGCAATTTCTTCAGGAATTGCATTCTCTAGTTAGAGAATGAAATTTCTCTTATTATTTTCCATCCAATTACTTTGTCCGTCTTCTCCTCCCACATTCAACATCGCAGAAACTCCGTTCAAACATCAAAACGTTCAGCTCGGTCGGGAATCGACTGCTATTACTTTTATCATTCATAACTTTCATAATTCCAGAGATACATCCCATAATACATCCCATTTTTAACATTTCAACTTTAACATTGCGCAGCTCGTTAAGTTAGAGTGCGTGATGTCACAGCTAGAGGGTAGGAAATCTTGAAATTTGCCTTCATATTTTTTTTTAAAACTGCCATATTTCCCAAACCCTACATTCTTGAGACATAGTCTTTCATGACAAACGTAGGAAAACATCACATAGCTTGAAAAATGACAAATAATTAACCAAAATAATTAAACAAATGCCTCTTGAGGGCATGAAGTGACAACAACGTTCAACATGTCTCCATTAACGCCCATTGTAATTTCAGGCAGATATTTCCTCACAGCAGCAGCCGCACACCTTTCTTAAACTGCCAAAAAGGCCACATTATTAACCCGAAAGTACACACAAATTACACTTCAGATACTCAACTTCCTTGACATGCTTCCCGTTTTGAAATTTCACAGATATCTGTTATCGTTCTTCCACAAAACGTTCACATGTAAGAGGTTCATCTCTCAGTCAAAACATGACGCCTGTGATCTCTGCACACCTCGTTAGCTTAAATATCAACACCTGTGTTATGGAACGCGATGATGTCATCACTCCAACTGACAGCAGACAGTTCTAACTGTTCTCTTCATCAGACATTCAAGCCCCCAGTGTTCATGTATAATTTCAATCTAAATTCTTCACTTTCTTCTTACACATTACATTTCAGCATAAAGCATTCCCACTAGCAATTTCTTCAGGAATTGCATTTTCTAGTTTAGTGGGAATGGGAATTCCCACTATATGTTCTTCCACGGACGAAAAGTTTATTATTATTTAGTGGGAATGGGAATTCCCACTATATGTTCTTCCACGGACGAAATTTATTATTATTATTATTCCATTCACTTATTTTGTCCGTCTTCTCCTCCCACATTCAACATTGCAGAAACTCCGTTCAAACATCAAAACGTTCAGCTCGGTCGGGAATCGATGCTATTACTTTTATCATTCATAACTTTCATAATTCCAGAGATACAGCCCATAATTCATCAAATTTTCATCAAATTTTTAACATTGAAGTCAATGGAGAAAATCTTCAGACTTCAACAAATCTTCAAGCGACTTCAACTGCTCACTGTTCATTCATACTTTCACTCAGAAACCTCATTCCAACTTTCAAATGTTACACATCTTTCTGACATTATCCGTGTAACACAACTTTTAAATCTGATTCTTACTTTTAGAGATAGTAAACATTGTTCAGACCTTGTTAAAGAGGTTTTCTTCAGATTTTAACATTAACTAGAGTGCGTGATGTCACAGCTAGAGGGTGAGAAATCTTGAAATGTGCCTTCATATATTTTTTTAAAACTGCCATAATTCCCAAACCCTACATTCTTGAGACATAATTTTTCATGATAAACGTAGGAAAACATCTCGTAGCTTGAAAAATAACAAATAATTAAGCAAAATAATTAAACAAAATGCCTCTTGAGGGCATGAAGTGACAAAAACGTTCAACATGTCTCCATTAAAGCCCATTGTAATTTCAGGCAGATATTTCCTCACAGCAGCAGCCGCACACCTTTCTTAAACTGCCAAAAAGGCCACATTATTAACCGAAAGTAACAAAAATTACACTTCAGATACTCAACTTCCTTGACATGCTTCCCGTTTTGAAATTTCACAGATATCTGTTATCGTTCTTCCACAAAACGTTCACATGTAAGTGGTTCATCTCTCATACAGAACAATGAAGCCTGTGATCTCTGCACACCTCGTTAGCTCAATGATGAACACCTGTGCAATGGAACACGATGATGTCATCACTCCAACTGACAGCAGTGAGTTTAACTGTTCATTTCACACACACACCACACACACACAACCACACACACACACACACACACACACACACACACACACACAACACACACACACACACACACACACACACACCACACACACACACAACACACACACACACACACACACACACACACACACCACTCTCTCTCTCTGTTCAAAAAGTCCTCAAACTTCACATGTGTGCTAACAGTCCAGCCGTGAAGACATCTACGGGACAGTTTTGAGATTTCTTCAAATGCCGTTGCCATGGCGACAGACCACTCGCCGTGAAGCACGATGTCGCTGTAAGTCCAATGGACACGGTCCGATCGTCCCCCAATCTTCACGTGTATATCACCGGTCCATGCCTCAACAGCTCTACGCCAAATCTGAGATCTCACCATATGCCGTTTCCATGGAAACGCTTCCCTCGCCATAAAAGTCGATGTCGCTAGAACTCCTATGAAAATGTTTAAAAAGTACTCAAACTTCACATGTGTGCTAACAGTCCAGCCGTGAAGACATCTACGGGACAGTTTTGAGATTTCTTCAAATGCCGTTGGCATGGCGACAGATCATTCACCATCGAGTTAGTTCAAAGGTTTGCAGTTCAAATATTCTGCTGCTTTTCCAAGCCTTTTTACTCTCTTTTCTTCTCTCATCACACATTCAAGCCCCCAGTGTTCATGTATCATTTCAATCTAAATTCTTCACTTTCTTCTTACACATTACATTTCAGCATAAAGCATTCCCACTAGCAATTTCTTCAGGAATTGCATTTTCTAGTTAGAGAATGAAATTCTCTTATTATTATTCCATCCAATTACTTTGTCCGTCTTCTCCTCCCACATTCAACATCGCAGAAACTCCGTTCAAACATCAAAACGTTCAGCTCGGTCGGGAATCGACTGCTATTACTTTTATCATTCATAACTTTCATAATTCCAGAGATACATCCCATAATACATCCCATTTTTAACATTTCAACTTTAACATTGCGCAGCTCGTTAAGTTAGAGTGCGTGATGTCACAGCTAGAGGGTAGGAAATCTTGAAATTTGCCTTCATATTTTTTTTTAAAACTGCCATATTCCCAAACCCTACATTCTTGAGACATAATCTTTCATGACAAACGTAGGAAAACATCTCGTAGCTTGAAAAATGACAAATAATTAACCAAAATAATTAAACAAAATGCCTCTTGAGGGCATGAAGTGACAACAACGTTCAACATGTCTCCATTAAAGCCCATTGTAATTTCAGGCAGATATTTCCTCACAGCAGCAGCCGCACACCTTTCTTAAACTGCCAAAAAGGCCACATTA
>JAAOOA010003220.1:0-10000 GCA_012861695.1 Trematomus loennbergii | reverse complement strand
GGCGACAGACCACTCGCCATGAAGCACGATGTCGCTGTAAGTCCAATGGACACGGTCCGATCGTCCCCCAATCTTCACGTTTATATCACCGGTCCATGCCTCAACAGCTCTACGCCAAATCTGAGATCTCACCATATGCCGTTTCCATGGAAACGCATACCTCGCCATAAAAGACGATGTCGCTGTAAGTCCAATGGACACGGTCCGATCGTCCCCCAATCTTCACTTGTATATCACCGGTCCATGCCTCAACAGCTCTACGCCAAATCTGAGATCTCACCATATGCCGTTTCTATGGAAACGCTTCCCTCGCCATAAAAGTCGATGTCGCTATAACTCCTATGAAAATGTTTAAAAAGTACTCAAACTTCACATGTGTGCTAACAGTCCAGCCGTGAAGACATCTACGGGACAGTTTTGAGATTTCTTCAAATGCCGTTGGCATGGCGACAGATCATTCACCATCGAGTTAGTTCAAAGGTTTGCAGTTCAAATATTCTGCTGCTTTTCCAAGCCTTTTTACTCTCTTTTCTTCTCTCATCACACATTCAAGCCCCCAGTGTTCATGTATCATTTCAATCTAAATTCTTCACTTTCTTCTTACACATTACATTTCAGCATAAAGCATTCCCACTAGCAATTTCTTCAGGAATTGCATTTTCTAGTTAGAGAATGAAATTCTCTTATTATTATTCCATCCAATTACTTTGTCCGTCTTCTCCTCCCACATTCAACATCGCAGAAACTCCGTTCAAACATCAAAACGTTCAGCTCGGTCGGGAATCGACTGCTATTACTTTTATCATTCATAACTTTCATAATTCCAGAGATACATCCCATAATACATCCCATTTTTAACATTTCAACTTTAACATTGCGCAGCTCGTTAAGTTAGAGTGCGTGATGTCACAGCTAGAGGGTAGGAAATCTTGAAATTTGCCTTCATATTTTTTTTAAAACTGCCATATTTCCCAAACCCTACATTCTTGAGACATAATCTTTCATGACAAACGTAGGAAAACATCTCGTAGCTTGAAAAATGACAAATAATTAACCAAAATAATTAAACAAAATGCCTCTTGAGGGCATGAAGTGACAACAACGTTCAACATGTCTCCATTAACGCCCATTGTAATTTCAGGCAGATATTTCCTCACAGCAGCAGCCGCACACCTTTCTTAAACTGCCAAAAAGGCCACATTATTAACCCGAAAGTACACACAAATTACACTTCAGATACTCAACTTCCTTGACATGCTTCCCGTTTTGAAATTTCACAGATATCTGTTATCGTTCTTCCACAAAACGTTCACATGTAAGAGATTCATCTCTCATACAGATCAATGAAGCCTGTGATCTCTGCACACCTCGTTAGCTCAAATATCAACACCTGTGTTATGGAACGCGATGATGTCATACTCCAACTGACAGCAGTCAGTTCTAACTGTTCTCTCATCACACATTCAAGCCCCCAGTGTTCATGTATCATTTCAATCTAAATTCTTCACTTTCTTCTTACACATTACATTTCAGCATAAAGCATTCCCACTAGCAATTTCTTCAGGAATTGCATTTTCTAGTTTAGTGGGAATGGGAATTCCCACTATATGTTCTTCCACGGACGAAAAGTTTATTATTATTTATTCCATTCACTTATTTTGTCCGTCTTCTCCTCCCACATTCAACATTGCAGAAACTCCGTTCAAACATCAAAACGTTCAGCTCGGTCGGGAATCGACTGCTATTACTTTTATCATTCATAACTTTCATAATTCCAGAGATACAGCCCATAATTCATCAAATTTTCATCAAATTTTTAACATTGAAGTCAATGGAGAAAATCTTCAGACTTCAACAAATCTTCAAGCGACTTCAACTGCTAACTGTTCATTCATACTTTCACTCAGAAACCTCATTCCAACTTTCAAATGTGACACATCTTTCTGACATTATCCGTGTAACTCAACTTTTAAATCTGATTCTTACTTTTAGAGATAGTAAACATTGTTCAGACCTTGTTAAAGAGGTTTTCTTCAGATTTTAACATTAACTAGAGTGAGTGATGTCACAGCTAGAGGGTGAGAAATCTTGAAATGTGCCTTCATATATATTTTTAAAACTGCCATAATTCCCAAACCCTACATTCTTGAGACATAATTTTTCATGATAAACGTAGGAAAACATCTCGTAGCTTGAAAAATGACAAATAATTAACCAAAATAATTAAACAAAATGCCTCTTGAGGGCATGAAGTGACAAAAATGTTCAACATGTCTCCATTAAAGCCCATTGTAAATTCAGGCAGATATTTCCTCACAGCAGCAGCCGCACACCTTTCTTAAACTGCCAAAAAGGCCACATTATTAGCCCGAAAGTAAACAAAAATTACACTTCAGATACTCAACTTCCTTGACATGCTTCCCGTTTTGAAATTTCACAGATATCTGTTATCGTTCTTCCACAAAACGTTCACATGTAAGAGGTTCATCTCCCATTCAGAACAATGAAGCCTGTGATCTCTGCACACCTCGTTAGCTCAATGATGAACACCTGTGCAATGGAACACGATGATGTCATCACTCCAACTGACAGCAGTGAGTTTAACTGTTCATTTCATACTCTCTCTCTCTCTCTCTCTCTCTCTCTCTCTCTCTCTCTCTCTCTCTCTCTCTCTCTCTCTCTCTCTCTCTCTGCCACATCGGGTACAGCCCTCAACAGCTCTACGTAAATGATGGGGTGTCATCATCATATGCCGAACACGATGATGTCATAACTCCAACGGACAAATATTCTGCTGCTTTTTCATGGATTTACAAGTTTCTTTTCTTGTTCTTATTTCACTTTCAAGTCCCCTCTATTCATGAACCCTTTAAAGTAGTCAGCCACGCCAATTATATACCAGGTGCGACTGTGGCTATTAGGGATGCCAGCGATTATTCGATTTTTCGAATATTCGTTACAGTCTCCATAATCGAAAATTATTTTTAAAATTCGATTTTATTTATATATTTTTTTATTATTTTTATGTTTTTCTTTTTTTTCCTGGCTTAGTTTCAACTAAGACTAACGCTAATAATAGTAATAGTATTAATAATTGTAAATGGCCATTGGTCACACCACCAGTTTGTTTTACTGTAAACTTGGAGGAAGCAAGCAGCGCAGGCTGCGCAGAGGCTGCCTGCTGCTGCCTGCTGCAGCCTGCTACACACCGACCCCCCCCCCCCCCCTTCTCCGTCACACGTGCGATTGATTTATTGGCGATATACAGAACAGTGAGAACAACACAACTAAAGATGACCAAAGAAGAGTTCCTCGTGGAACTACTTCGAACTGACAAGTGCATAGTGGCTATGTGACTTAATCTTTCAAATACAAGGTTGCTTGTTTGATTCAAGCTCTTGTAGTCAATATGTCAAGGTATTTATTCCCTAACATTTTCTCATCTAACTAATAACGCACACTCAGGGGATCTTTATAAACGTTATAAGTATTGCACATCTTTAAACATCACTCTTATAACTCACTTTTAAAACTAGCGATGCGCTACAGTGTCAGCTTTTCTAAAATAGAAACTTCAATGTTCACATCTTTCTAAATGATTCTACTTTTCAATGACCTATAAATAATCCTAATCTTACAACTCTTCATATTTTTTTGTAAATTAACAAACCGGTTACAAATGTGTTGTTCAACACATTTCAGCCTTTGCCACGTTTATTTGAATTATTTGTTATAATTCCTACATAATGGGGAAGCTTCTCACTCTATGTAATGTACATACAAGTATTTCACAAGAAAATATGTGAATTTATCAATATTTCATGTCATTCCCTGGTTTTTCACGGTAGTTTATTGCAGATACACATCATTGCAGGCTGCTTTAACTGCAGTTCAAGGCTGTTTCTGCATGTCAGTCTTTATGCATGACGGTGTTTTTGATAATGGATCCTGACCACTCACAATTGTACACTGTGGAGTTAAACAAATTATATTATTAAACAAATATATAACATAAATACAAAAATACTCTAATTTAGTATCTTTTCCAGCGCTCTTCATCCGTAACTTTAGCATTTCTGAGTGTCCTTGAACGCATCAATAATAGCAGATGCGTCACACCAAGCCCGGGAGAATCATTCTGCTCTGACTCCTGCGAGGTAAGTTCATGTCTCCATAAGCACCTGAACTTTAAAGTGTCAAATGAACTATTTTTAAAAGTATAACACACCGTTTGAGTTTGTTCATAGACTGTTTACTGGCGTGAGAACTGATATTAATTTACACATTAAAGGATACAGCTTCTTAGCAGCGTATCCAGTCTTAGCCCTAACATGCTAACGTTAGCACACTGCTAACGTTAGCACACTGCGCTAACGGGAAAAGTGCCAAGCTTGTCATGTTGTTCATAGCAGCTAACTGCAATCCATGCACAGAAAGCGGTTTGTGTTTGTAGGTTCAGAGGTTTTCAACGGAAAACAAATATATGAGGATCAAAAATACACATGTAAAGCTTTTTTCTGTATTTGGATTTTATTTACATGAATATGAACACATTTGTGTGTGCATTGAAAAACACAAGTGTGAATCCTTCTGTGTGCATGTGTGTATTATGAGACTGTTCTGAGCCCATATTGAGTGACTTTTACCTTACTTAACTATTTAAATAATTTGCTACTTTGTTCTTCTACCCCACTACAATTCAAAGGTTTATAGTGTACTTGCATCACCTATTTAACTCTTACAGTCTCTGCACGTTCACTGTTGCAGCTGCTAGCCAGCAATAAACTAGATAAGGATACATTTTTTTTTGCAATTAATTTTGGTTTTCTTGACAGATAAAAGCTTAATGAAAACTGTTACTTAAACATGATACATAGTTGCATTATTGATTAACACATTTGGCTCAAGTGTGCAGTATTACATATTAAATAGCTTGTGTACATTATTGACAGTTAAGGCTAAATACAGGGAGTTGTATCTGCTGTTCAACACATCATTACAGAAATAAAAACATGTAAGACTAACATCTTGCTTCCTCTTATAGACAAGAAGAACACAAAGAATCTGCGCTTGATTGGTGAGTAAAGACAATCGAAAATGAAATGAACAAGAGCACATCACTAGACTGTGGTTAACTGTTTTAAAAGATGAAGAAAATGTGCTCCTCGGGGTTAAAACATTATTATTAGCTAATGTTCTTGATTTCTTTATTCAAGGTCTGAAACTAGAGCAAATGTTTTGGCCTGTGACAAGTTTTCATATAAAAATACATTTCTACAACTTTTTTTGGATTTGGGAAGACCTTCAGCAGTTTAGAATATAAAACAAATATTCATTGTATTAAAACAAATCACTATAAACATCTGACCTAAAGAAGTATATCATAATTAGCTTTCTTCCACATGTTTCATACATTGATGGTATTATATGTTATTAGTTCATATGGATACAGCTACAATCTGCTGCTTTTTCTTTCATTTGACACTTTTCCACTGGTTCATACTCATACTGGTTCCAATTTCAGAATGTGCAATTACGATTTTTCTTACATACTTTATACATCATGGTTGCTGTTGAACTTCAAAATTCAGCATTGCATTTTATCCTTGTGTTTTTCTAAATATTTCAAATATTATCTATTCACATTTAAGCCTTCATAATGGGTTGAAGCCGATCCTACTGCTTCCAACACATTTGTTACTGACAGTTTGTGTGTGTGTGTTACAATTAATTATTGTTTTTCTTCTTTCTGTGTCACACTCTGCAGAAGAAGACGACTGAACCTGCCTTCAGCTCTGTTTCTCCAATCCCCACCCCATCTCCTCTACCCTCTGTCCTACTCAATCTGCTGTCTCTGCCTTCTTTCTACCTGTATTTCACGCTCTCTGGTCTAGAAGTCGCACTGTACCAAGACCTATTGCCATATTCGCCACCCAGGCGTAAATTATATGAACAAACTGTTGGAAATCATATCGGCTTTGAAGAATTGGGTGGTCTGTTGATCTTAAGCCCGTCTTTCCTGCTCTGATCTGTTCTTTCTTCTAAATTTTCTCTCTCCCTGTTTTTCACGCTGTGGTTGGCACAAAGTGACCAAGCCAGAAACCAGTTGGAAATCATATCGGCTTTGAATAATTGGGTGGTCTGTTGATCTCAAGCCCGTCTTTCCTGCTCTGATCTGTTCTCTCTTCTACATTTTCTCTCTCCCTGTTTTTCACGCTGTACACCCATTGATGAAGTGGGTTTGCTGGTCTTAAGATCTCAGCCCGTCTTTTCTGCTCTGATCTGTTCTCTCTTCTAAATTTTCTCTCTCCCTGTTTTTCACGCTGTGATTGGCACGAAGTGACCAAGCCATAAACCTGTTGGAAATCATCATCTCGGTTTTGAACAATTGGGTGGTCTGTTGATCTCAAGCCCGTCTTTCCTGCTCTGATCTGTTCTCTCTTCTACATTTTCTCTCTCCGTTTTTCACGCTGTCATTGGCACAAGGTGACCAAGCCATAAACCTATTTGAAATCATCATCAAATAAATCACCATGCCTAGGAAAGGAAAGAGATCCCAAGCTTCTAAAGTTCGCTGGCACAAGTTTGCTGAGTCTCAGCCCTCGACACCATCTGAACCAACAGTGACTCCTCATCCTCACAGCACCAGACAGGTAGATTTGCCTGAGTCTCAGCCCTCGACACCATCTGAACCAACAGTGAGTTCTCATCCTCACAGCACCAGACAGGTAGATTTGCCTGAGTCTTTCAATGCTACTGAAACATGTGTGTTAGCATCTCGCAGTCAGATGCATCCTCAATATGCTGATTCTAGGAACAGCCAGTGCACCTGCAACTCTGCTTCATTTCTGGCTTTTCTTCACGAGTCACATCACCTCCAAAGCACAGACCTTGATCTTGTTTTAGATAGAGGCCATGCAATGTATGCACTAATTCTGGATCAGTTAATTGCTGATGGACAACAGGTTAATGCATACTTGAATACAGATGAACTACCTGAGATTGTTTTTGGCTACAGACAGCAACACATAATGACAAAGTGTGAATCAATGTTTGGCATGTTTACAACTCCTACTGGCGAAGAACAGAACCCCAACCTCCTACACCGACTTCAGTGTTTGTCATCAGGGGTGAGCTACGCTTTGTTGATAATGGCTTCTTTGTGCATCGCTGTATTCAGGGACCAACAAGGAAGGTATGGCTTTTTTGACCCACACTCACGAGGACCCGATGGCTTACCACATGACCCAGACGCACTGGTACAGCTGTCATGTTTCTATTCACAGATTTGAGTGATTTGATCACCAAGCTTCAAACATATTTTACGCTGCTAGGCGTCGGCCCATCTACTGCATATAATCTGATGCCTGTGCGTTTTGACAGTGTAGATGAAGTAGATGAAGTCTCTGTGGGAGAAAGTGCAGACATTGCTGTTTCAAACACTTTTTCACAGACAGAAATTCCAATGCCATCATGCTCAGTTACAGAGTTCCCACCCTGTTCTGACATTACATCAGATGCAAATGGTCTCATGCATGACAGAAGCAATGAAGTTGCTCTTGAATGTCCTTCTTTGGACACACTCAAATGTGACTTGAAACACATGCCAAATCTATCCAAAATCCAAAAGACCACAGAAAGAAGGTTAACAGGAGAGTAAAGGCTTCAGAAAAGAAAACACCCACATGTGTCAAAAATGCTCAACAAATCAGAAGGAAGGAAATGCGAAAGACAAAACTAAATGCTCATCAAAGGGAAAGGTATAATACAAACGCATCTGTTACCAATCAATCCTGCGGAAATGAACTTTACAGAAAAAGAAAGATGTCCTACATAACCGCTCGCTATAAACAAGACCGTGCCTTTAAGAAGAAGCAGAAGTCATATATAACCACTCGTTACAGTCAAGACCGTGCTTTAAGAAGAAGCAGAAGTCATACATAACCACTCGTTACAGTCAAGACAGTGGCTTTAAGAAGAAGCAGAAGTCATATATAACCACTCGTTACAGTCAAGACCGTGGCTTTAAGAAGAAGCAGAAGTCATACATAAATAACCGTTATGGAAATGACCGTGATTTCAAATCCAAACACAAACAAAGAATGAGACTTTATCAAGTCAAGGTTCGATCGAGAATGACTAACAACGTCACGTGTGCACTGAGGATAAGCAAAAAGTACAGGCGGATGTACATGCATCATATCCCTAAAGATGACAGTCTGATCAGAGAAGCTATGAAGCTTTTTCGATTGGACGTACAAAATGGACCAACATTCGTCTGCACAGTTTGCCACAGAGCACTGTTTGCAAATCAAGTGCGATGCTGCAAAAGGAGCAATTACATAACAAATCCACATGTTGCTGACACTTGCCTGACAGGTAGGTTTGTTCATGTTTGTACCAATGAATGCCAACAGTCACAGCAGTGCAATGTGCCGCATGACAGAAAGACAGAGTGGATCTGCAGCACTTGCCACGATCACCTGAAGAGAGGTAGAATGCCATCCCTCGCCATGGCTAACAATTTAGAGCTTGCTGATATTCCAGCTGAATTGAGTCATTTAAACATACTGGAGAGGCATCTTATTTCCAAATTCATTGCATTTGCAAAGATTATTTCTCTTCCCAAAGGTCAACAAAGAGCCATTCATGGCAACGTGGTATGTGTACCCTCTGAAGTACAAGAAACCGTGGATGTGTTACCCAGACTAAGAAGTGAATCTCAAGTCATGAGAGTTAAGCTAAAGAGACGCTTAGGCTACAAAGGTCATCAGCTATTTCAAACTGTGACGTGGACTAAACTTCTGAGGGCTCTGCACAAACTAAAAGAGCTCCATCCCCAGTACAAGGATATTACAATCAGAGACGAACCTGACTTATGTGACCCAACCGTTCCTGATGAGGAAGATGATACGGATGAGGACCAAATGGATCACAGTGATTACAATGCTGAAGATTTAATGGATATTGACAGGTTTGAGAACAATGCGCTTTGTGAAGCAGAAAACCATCCTGAAAATGCTGAACAGGTTATTGCCAGGCAATCCTCTGATGACAATCAACCACAGCAACAGTCAGAAATGCTACAGGATGGTGATGCACCTAATGGAAGTGTTGCTCTTGAGTCATGTCTTCAACCCACTGATGTTTCAGAGGAAATATTAAGTTTTAGTGATGGCATCTACTCTGTTGCCCCAGCTGAAGGAAACAAACCAGTAAGCTTTTTCAAAACCCCTAATCTTGAGGCTATGGCTTTCCCTGTCCAGTTTCCAACTGGTCAAAACACACTTGATGAAAACAGGTTGATGAAATTAACACCTTGCAGTTATTTCAAAACTAGGCTTTCTTGTGCCGATGACCGCTTTGCAAGAGATACAAACTACTTGTTCTTTGCACAGTTTGTAACAGAAATGCACCTGGCCACTTCCAGTATGACAATACAGTTGCGTAAAGGCAAGCCATTTACCCGAGATGGACGCAAAATTACCAGTGCTATGTTGCAAGACAAACACGAGGTGGAAAGACTGGTGAACAACAAAGATGCAATCAGATTTATGACGCCACTGAGAGGCACCCCAGCCTATTGGGAAAAAACCACTAAAGATCTCTTTGCTATGATCAGACAGTTAGGAACTCCTACGTTCTTTTGCACATTTTCTGCAGCAGAAATGCGTTGGAAAGAAGTGATTACAGCAATC
This sequence comes from Trematomus loennbergii, assembly GCA_012861695.1. NCBI lineage: Eukaryota > Metazoa > Chordata > Actinopteri > Perciformes > Nototheniidae > Trematomus > Trematomus loennbergii. The sequence continues at coordinate 302 of JAAOOA010003220.1, read as the reverse complement.
AAGAATCAACAAGGTGAACAAGTCAATTTTGATGATCTCGACTGGTCCTCAAAGTGCGACATATTACGAAGCAATCCAGTGACAACCATGCGTATGTTTGACAAACGCGTGGAGGCTCTGTTTAGAGACTTGATCCTGTCACCTGCTCAACCTCTTGGGAAAGTTGTTGACTACTTCTACCTACCGGTTAGAATTTCAGCATCGAGGAAGCCCACATATCCACTGTCTAATATGGGTGGAGGGAGCGCCAGAGTTTGAAGAAGACTCGGATCAGAAAGTGTGTGATTTTGTTTCCAAATACA
>JAAOOA010003219.1:0-20999 GCA_012861695.1 Trematomus loennbergii | reverse complement strand
GGACTCTTTAAAGTAGAGACACTACATACGATATACCCTGAACATCAGCTGGAGATGACTCTTAAAGTAGAGACACTACATACTGATATACACCTGAACATCAGCAGGAGGACTCTTAAAGTAGAGACACTAAACTACTGAAATACACCTGAACATCAGCAGGAGAGGACTCTTTAAAGTAGACATTACATACTGATATACACCTGAACATCAGCAGGAGAGGACTCTTTAAAGTAGAGACACTACATACTGATATACACTGAACATCAGCAGGAGAGGACTCTTTAAAGTAGAGACACTACATACTGATATACACCTGAACATCAGCTGGAGAGGACTCTTTAAAGTAGAGACACTACATACTGATATACACCTGAACATCAGCAGGAGAGGACTCTTTAAGTAGAGACACTACATACTGATATACACCTAGACATCAGCAGGAGAGGACTCTTTAAAGTAGAGACACTACTACTGATATACACCTGAACTCAGCAGGAGAGGACTCTTTAAAGTAAGACACTACATACTGATATACACCTAGACATCAGCAGGAGAGGACTCTTTAAAGTAGAGACCTACATACTGATATACACCTGAACATCAGCAGGAGAGGACTCTTTAAAGTAGAGACACTACATACTGATATATACCTAGCATCAGCAGGAGAGGACTCTTTAAAGTAGAGACACTACATACTGATATACACCTGAACATCAGCAGGAGAGGACTCTTTAAAGTGGAGACACTACATACTGATATACACCTGAACATCAGCAGGAGAGGACTCTTTAAAGTAGAGACACTACATACTGATATACACCTGAACATCAGCAGGAGAGGACTCTTTAAAAGTAGAGACACTACATACTGATATATACACCTGAACATCAGCAGGAGAGGACTCTTTAAAGTAGAGACACTACATACTGATATACACCTGAACATCAGCAGGAGAGGACTCTTTAAAGTAGAGACACTACATACTGATATACACCTGAACATCAGCAGGAGAGGACTCTTTAAAGTAGAGACACTACATACTGATATACACCTGAACATCAGCAGGAGAGGACTCTTTAAAGTAGAGACACTACATACTGATATACACCTGAACATCAGCAGGAGAACTCTTTAAAGTAGAGACACTATACTGATATACACCTGAACATCAGCAGGAGAGGACTCTTTAAAGTAGAGACACTACATACTGATATACACCTGAACATCAGCAGGAGAGGACTCTTTAAAGTAGAGACACTACATACTGAAATACACCTGAACATCAGCAGGAGAGGACTCTTTAAAGTAGAGACATACATACTGATATACACCTGAACATCAGCAGGAGAGGACTCTTTAAAGTAGAGACACTACATACTGATATACACCTGAACATCAGCAGGAGAGGACTCTTTAAAGTAGAGACACTACATACTGATATACACCTGAACATCAGCTGGAGAGGACTCTTTAAAGTAAGACACTACATACTGATATACACCTGAACATCAGCAGGAGAGGACTCTTTAAAGTAGAGACACTACATACTGATATACACCTAGACATCAGCAGGAGAGGACTCTTTAAAGTAGAGACACTACATACTGATATACACCTAGACATCAGCAGGAGAGGACTCTTTAAAGTAGAGACACTACATACTGATATACACCTGAACATCAGCAGGAGAGGACTCTTTAAAGTAAGACACTACATACTGATATACACCTAGACATCAGCAGGAGAGGACTCTTTAAAGTAGAGACACTACATACTGATATACACCTGAACATCAGCAGGAGAGGACTCTTTAAAGTAGAGACACTACATACTGATATACACCTAAATCAGCAGGAGAGGACTCTTTAAAGTAGAGACACTACATACTGATATACACCTGAACATCAGCAGGAGAGGACTCTTTAAAGTGGAGACACTACATACTGATATACACCTGAACATCAGCAGGAGAGGACTCTTTAAAGTAGAGACACTACATACTGATATACACCTGAACATCAGCAGGAGAGGACTCTTTAAAGTAGAGACACTACATACTGATATACACCTGAACATCAGCAGGAGAGGACTCTTTAAAGTAGAGACACTACATACTGATATACACCTGAACATCAGCAGGAGAGGACTCTTTAAAGTAGAGACACTACATACTGATATACACCTGAACATCAGCAGGAGAGGACTCTTTAAAGTAGAGACACTACATACTGATATACACCTGAACATCAGCAGGAGAGGACTCTTTAAAGTAGAGACACTACATACTGATATACACCTGAACATCAGCAGGAGAGACTCTTTAAAGTAGAGACACTATACTGATATACACCTGAACATCAGCAGGAGAGGACTCTTTAAAGTAGAGACACTACATACTGATATACACCTGAACATCAGCAGGAGAGGACTCTTTAAAGTAGACACTATACTGATATACACCTGCACATCAGCAGGAGAGGACTCTTTAAAGTAGAACACGATACTGATATACACCTGAACATCAGCAGGAGAGGACTCTTTAAAGTAGAGACACTACATACTGATATACACCTGAACATCAGCAGGAGAGGACTCTTTAAAGTAGAGACACTATACTGATATACACCTGAACATCAGCAGGAGAGGACTCTTTAAAGTAGAGACACTACATACTGATATACACCTGAACATCAACAGGAGAGGACTCTTTAAAGTAGAGATTCTACATACTGATATACACCTGAACATCAGCAGGAGATGACTCTTTAAAGTAGAGACACTACATACTGATATACACCTGAACATCAGCAGGAGAGGACTCTTTAAAGTAGAGACACTACATACTGATATACACCTGAACATCAGCAGGAGAGGACTCTTTAAAGTAGAGACACTACATACTGAATACACCTGAACATCAGCTGGAGATACTCTTTAAAGTAGAGACCTACATACTGATATACACCTGAACATCAGCAGGAGAGGACTCTTTAAAGTAGAGACACTACATACTGAAATACACCTGAACATCAGCAGGAGAGGACTCTTTAAAGTAGAGACATTACATACTGATATACACCTGAACATCAGCAGGAGAGGACTCTTTAAAGTAGAGACACTACATACTGATATACACCTGAACATCAGCAGGAGAGGACTCTTTAAAGTAGAGACACTACATACTGATATACACCTGAACATCAGCTGGAGAGGACTCTTTAAAGTAGAGACACTACATACTGATATACACCTGAACATCAGCAGGAGAGGACTCTTTAAAGTAGAGACACTACATACTGATATACACCTAGACATCAGCAGGAGAGGACTCTTTAAAGTAGAGACACTACATACTGATATACACCTAGACATCAGCAGGAGGACTCTTTAAAGTAGAGACACTACATACTGATATACACCTGAACATCAGCAGGAGAGGACTCTTTAAAGTAGAGACACTACATACTGATATACACCTGAACATCAGCAGGAGAGGACTCTTTAAAGTAGAGACACTACATACTGATATACACCTGAACATCAGCAGGAGAGGACTCTTTAAAGTAGAGACACTACATACTGATATACACCTGAACATCAGCAGGAGGACTCTTTAAAGTAGAGACACTACATACTGATATACACCTGAACATCAACAGAGAGGACTCTTTAAAGTAGAGATTCTACATACTGATATACACCTGAACATCAGCAGGAGAGACTCTTTAAAGTAGAGACACTACATACTGATATACACCTGAACATCAGCTGGAGAGGACTCTTTAAAGTAGAGACACTACATACTGATATACACCTAGACATCAGCAGGAGAGGACTCTTTAAAGTAGAGACACTACATACTGATATACACCTAGACATCAGCAGGAGAGGACTCTTTAAAGTAGAGACACTACATACTGATATACACCTGAACATCAGCAGGAGAGGACTCTTTAAAGTAGAGACACTACATACTGATATACACCTGAACATCAGCAGGAGAGGACTCTTTAAAGTAGAGACACTACATACTGATATACACCTAGACATCAGCAGGAGAGGACTCTTTAAAGTAGAGACACTACATACTGATATACACCTAGACATCAGCAGGAGAGGACTCTTTAAAGTAGAGACCTAAATACTGATATACACCTGAACATCAGCAGGAGAGGACTCTTTAAAGTAGAGACACTAAATACTGATATACACCTAGACATCAGCAGGAGAGGACTCTTTAAAGTAGAGACACTACATACTGATATACACCTGAACATCAGCAGGAGAGGACTCTTTAAAGTAGAGACACTAAATACTGATATACACCTAGCATCAGCAGGAGAGGACTCTTTAAAGTAGAGACACTAAATACTGATATACACCTGCACATCAGCAGGAGAGGACTCTTTAAAGTAGAGACACCACATACTGATATACACCTGAGCATCAGCAGGAGAGGAGTCTTTAAAGTAGAGACACTACATACTGATATCACCTGAACATCAGCAGGAGAGGACTCTTTAAAGTAGAGACACTACATACTGATATACACCTGAACATCAGCAGGAGAGGACTCTTTAAAGTAGAGACACTACATACTGATATACACCTGAACATCAGCAGGAGAGGACTTTTAAAGTAGAGACACTACATACGATATACACCTGAACATCAGCAGGAGAGGACTCTTTAAAGTAGAGACACTACATACTGATATACACCTGAACATCAGCAGGAGAGGACTCTTTAAAGTAGAGACACTGATATACACCTGAACATCAGCAGGAGAGGACTCTTTAAAGTAGAGACACTACATACTGATATACACCTGAGCATCAGCAGGAGAGGACTCTTTAAAGTAGAGACACTACATACTGATATACACCTGAACATCAGCAGGAGAGGACTCTTTAAAGTAGAGACACTACATACTGATATACACCTGAACATCAGCAGGAGAGGACTCTTTAAAGTAGAGACACTAAATACTGATATACACCTGAACATCAGCAGGAGATGACTCTTTAAAGTAGAGACACTACATACTGATATACCCTGAACATCACAGGAGAGGACTCTTTAAAGTAGAGATTCTACATACTGATATACACCTGAACATCAGCAGGAGATGACTCTTTAAAGTAGAGACACTACATACTGATATACACCTGAACATCAGCTGGAGAGGACTCTTTAAAGTAGAGACACTACATACTGATATACACCTAGACATCAGCAGGAGAGGACTCTTTAAAGTAGAGACACACTACATACTGATATACACCTAGACATCAGCAGGAGAGGACTCTTTAAAGTAGAGACACTACATACTGATATACACCTGAACATCAGCAGGAGAGGACTCTTTAAAGTAGAGACACTACATACTGATATACACCTGAACATCAGCAGGAGAGGACTCTTTAAAGTAGAGACACTACATACTGATATACACCTAGACATCAGCAGGAGAGGACTCTTTAAAGTAGAGACACTACATACTGATATACACCTAGACATCAGCAGGAGAGGACTCTTTAAAGTAGAGACACTAAATACTGATATACACCTGAACATCAGCAGAGAGGACTCTTTAAAGTAGAGACACTAAATACTGATATACACCTAGACATCAGCAGGAGAGGACTCTTTAAAGTAGAGACACTACATACTGATATACACCTGAACATCAGCAGGAGAGGACTCTTAAAGTAGAGACACTAAATACTGATATACACCTAGACATCAGCAGGAGAGGACTCTTTAAAGTAGAGACACTACATACTGATATACACCTAGACATCAGCAGGAGAGGACTCTTTAAAGTAGAGACACTACATACTGATATACACCTAGACATCAGCAGGAGAGGACTCTTTAAAGTAGAGACACTACATACTGATATACACCTAGACATCAGCAGGAGAGGACTCTTTAAAGTAGAGACACTAAATACTGATATACACCTGAACATCAGCAGGAGAGGACTCTTTAAAGTAGAGACACTAAATACTGATATACACCTAGACATCAGCAGGAGAGGACTCTTTAAAGTAGAGACACTACATACTGATATACACCTGAACATCAGCAGGAGAGGACTCTTTAAAGTAGAGCACTAAATACTGATATACACCTAGACATCAGCAGGAGAGGACTCTTTAAAGTAGAGACACTAAATACTGATATACACCTGCACATCAGCAGGAGAGGACTCTTTAAAGTAGAGACACCACATACTGATATACACTGAGCATCAGCAGGAGAGGAGTCTTTAAAGTAGAGACACTACATACTGATATACACCTGAACATCAGCAGGAGAGGACTCTTTAAAGTAGAGACACTACATACTGATATACACCTGAACATCAGCAGGAGAGGACTTTTTAAAGTAGAGACACTACATACTGATATACACCTGAACATCAGCAGGAGAGGACTCTTTAAAGTAGAGACACTACATACTGATATACACCTGACATCAGCAGGAGAGGACTCTTTAAAGTAGAGACACTGATATACACCTGAACATCAGCAGGAGAGGACTCTTTAAAGTAGAGACACTACATACTGATATACACCTGAGCATCAGCAGGAGAGGACTCTTTAAAGTAGAGACACTACATACTGATATACACCTGAACATCAGCAGGAGAGGACTCTTTAAAGTAGAGACACTACATACTGATATACACCTGAACATCAGCAGGAGAGGACTCTTTAAAGTAGAGACACTAATACTGATATACACCTAGACATCAGCAGGAGAGGACTCTTTAAAGTAGAGACACTACATACTGATATACACCTAGACATCAGCAGAAGGACTCTTTAAAGTAGAGACACTACATACTGATATACACCTAGACATCAGCAGGAGAGACTCTTTAAAGTAGAGACACTACATACTGATATACACCTGAACATCAGCTGGAGAGGACTCTTTAAAGTAGAGACACTACATACTGATATACACCTAGACATCAGCAGGAGAGGACTCTTTAAAGTAGAGACACTACATACTGATATACACCTAGACATCAGCAGGAGAGGACTCTTTAAAGTAGAGACACTACATACTGATATACACCTGAACATCAGCAGGAGAGGACTCTTTAAAGTAGAGACACTACATACTGATATACACCTGAACATCAGCAGGAGAGGACTCTTTAAAGTAGAGACACTACATACTGATATACACCTAGACATCAGCAGGAGAGGACTCTTTAAAGTAGAGACACTACATACTGATATACACCTAGACATCAGCAGGAGAGGACTCTTTAAAGTAGAGACACTAATACTGATATACACCTGAACATCAGCAGGAGAGGACTCTTTAAAGTAGAGACACTAAATACTGATATACACCTAGACATCAGCAGGAGAGGACTCTTTAAAGTAGAGACACTACATACTGATATACACCTGAACATCAGCAGGAGAGGAACTCTTTAAAGTAGAGACACTAATACTGATATACACCTAGACATCAGCAGGAGAGACTCTTTAAAGTAGAGACACTAATACTGATATACACTGCACATCAGCAGGAGAGGACTCTTTAAAGTAGAGACACCACATACTGATATACACCTGAGCATCAGCAGGAGAGGAGTCTTTAAAGTAGAGACACTACATACTGATATACACCTGAACATCAGCAGGAGAGGACTCTTTAAAGTAGAGACACTACATACTGATATACACCTGAACATCAGCAGGAGAGGACTCTTTAAAGTAGAGACACTACATACTGATATACACCTGAACATCAGCAGGAGAGGACTCTTTAAAGTAGAGACACTACATACTGATATACACCTGAACATCAGCAGGAGAGGACTCTTTAAAGTAGAGACACTACATACTGATATACACCTGAACATCAGCAGGAGAGGACTCTTTTAAAGTAGAGACACTGATATACACCTGAACATCAGCAGGAGAGGACTCTTTAAAGTAGAGACACTACATACTGATATACACCTGAGCATCAGCAGAGAGACTCTTTAAAGTAGAGACACTACATACTGATATACACCTGAACATCAGCAGGAGAGGACTCTTTAAAGTAGAGACACTACATACTGATATACACCTGAACATCAGCAGGAGAGGACTCTTTAAAGTAGAGACACTAAATACTGATATACACCTAGACATCAGCAGGAGAGGACTCTTTAAAGTAGAGACACTACATACTGATATACACCTGACATCAGCAGGAGAGGACTCTTTAAAGTAGAGACACTACATACTGATATACACCTAGACATCAGCAGGAGAGGACTCTTTAAAGTAGAACACTACATCTGATATACACCTGAACATCAGCAGGAGAGGACTCTTTAAAGTAGAGACACTACATACTGATATACACCTAGACATCAGCAGGAGAGGACTCTTTAAAGTAGAGACACTACATACTGATATACACCTGAACATCAGCAGGAGAGGACTCTTTAAAGTAGAGACACTACATACTGATATACACCTGACATCAGCAGGAGAGGACTCTTTAAAGTAGAGACACTACATACTGATATACACCTGGAACATCAGCAGGAGAGGACTCTTTAAAGTAAGACACTACATACTGATATACACCTGAACATCAGCAGGAGAGGACTCTTTAAGTAGAGACACTACATACTGATATACACCGAACATCATCAGGAGAGGACTCTTTAAAGTAGAGACACTACATCTGATATCACCTGAACATCAGCAGGAGAGGACTCTTTAAAGTAAGACACTACATACTGATATACACCTGAACATCAGCAGGAGGATTCTTTAAAGTAGAGACACTACATACTGATATACACCGAACATCAGCAGGAGAGGACTCTTTAAAGTAGAGACCTACATACTGATATACACCTGAACATCAGCAGAGAGGACTCTTTAAAGTAGAGACACTACATACTGATATACACCTGAACATCAGCAGGAGAGGACTCTTTAAAGTAGAGACCTACATACTGATATACACCTGAACATCAGCAGGAGAGACTCTTTAAAGTAGAGACACTACATACTGATATACACCTGAACATCAGCAGGAGAGGACTCTTTAAGTAGAGACACTACATACTGATATACACCTGACATCAGCAGGAGAGGACTCTTTAAAGTAGAGACACTACATACTGATATACACCTGAACATCAGCAGGAGAGGACTCTTTAAAGTAGAGACACTACATACTGATATACACCTGAACATCAGCAGGAGAGGACTCTTTAAAGTAGACACTACATACTGATATACACCTTGACATCAGCAGGAGAGGACTCTTTAAAGTAGAGACACTACATACTGATATACACCTGGCATCAGCAGGAGAGGACTCTTTAAAGTAGAGACACTACATACTGATATACACCTGAACATCAGCAGGAGAGGACTCTTTAAAGTAGAGACACTACATACTGATATACACCTGAACATCAGCAGGAGAGGACTCTTTAAAGTAGAGACACTACATACTGATATACACTGAACATCAGCAGAGAGGACTCTTTAAAGTAGAGACACTACATACTGATATACACCTGAACATCAGCAGGAGAGGACTCTTTAAAGTAGAGACACTACATACTGATATACACCTGAACATCAGCAGGAGAGGACTCTTTAAAGTAGAAGACACTACATACTGATATACATCTGAACATCAGCAGAGAGGACTCTTTAAAGTAGAGACACTACATACTGATAACACCTGAAACATCAGCAGGAGAGATCTTTAAAGTAGAGACACTACATACTGATATACACCTGAACATCAGCAGGAGAGGACTCTTTAAAGTGGAGACACTACATACTGATATACACCTGAACATCAGCAGGAGAGGACTCTTTAAAGAAGAGCTCTACATACTGATATACACCTGAACATCAGCAGGAGAGGACTCTTAAAGTAGAGACACTACATACTGATATACACCTGAACATCAGCAGGAGAGGACTCTTTAAAGTAGAGACACTACATACTGATATACCCTGAACATCAGCAGGAGAGGACTCTTTAAAGTAGAGACACTACATACTGATATACTTCTCCTATTTTCGACAGTAATTTGTCATAATTTTATCGTATAAATGTATTTACTGCTTTTTAATTGATTTGTTATTCAATTATTTAAAAACATTTATTTGGTTATTTTATTTAATCATTTTTATTACAATATTTTACATTTATTTAGTTTCTTTTTTCACCAATAATTATTTATCTGATTCTGTCGTTATGATATGTCAACCCAGTCTCACAAAAAACGTGTAATAGCTACGTTTGTCCACAGGGCAACACGTAGTATATTCGTAAATAACCCTCTCAAGCCCCCAGGAAGTGTGCCGGACTCTGTGCCGAAAATTCGTAGTGGCCAAACGGCGGTACTACACTTCCGTATCAGTTGCCGGGCCCGGAAACTTTTCCCCATTGACTAACATGGGGAAGAGACGTCTGTAAATCAGCGGATAATTTTTTAAACTAAATAAACTACCCAGTATGAACTATTTATAGCCCTTATTAGAATCATTAGGCACATTCACACCGCAGTACTTTTCCCACAAAGGTTCATCAGAACTTGGTTCATCAGAACTCTTTAGTTCTCATGAACTAAGTACAGATCGCGTTCACACCGGAATAGAATAGAATGGGAGGGATGAAACCCTCTTTAATGTCACACATGCAGAGCACACAGCACACACAGTGAAATGTGTTCTCTGCATTTAACCCATCCTAGTACCGCTGACGTCACTTCTTCTTCTTCTGCTTTGGGTTTACTGGCAGGCCGCAAACCACTTCATGGCGTATACTGCCACCCGGAGTCCCCGGCCGGAAGTCCCCGGAGTTGGGACTGGCTTCAGTAGAAGCTGCTGGGACTCCCAGCAGCTTCTACTGAAGCCTTCAGTAAATCGCCAGAACGCCGACACCTCCTCATCTCCACCGCTCCCATGTTTTCTTTTGTGTTGCCATAATTTAGTCTCTCTGCGTTTGTGCGCTGTGCTAATGCTAATGCTAATATGCTAATGCGAGGATAATAAAATGGCGGCTTCACAAAACTTTTTGGGAGTTTTACGGGGCGTGGTTTGCAATCTGCCCAGCCAATCAGACATAGGAACCTTTTTCTCCCACAAAAGTACCTGCTCTCTAGCAGGGACGGAAAGGGGGTAAAAAGGTTCTCATGAACTATTTTAGTTCAGGCTCTTTTTGGTGTGAACGCGACATTTCGGAACTATATCGGAACTAAAGTGGGAAAAGTACTGCGGTGTGAACGCGCCTATTAAGTCCTTAAAGTTGTAAAATGCACTAAAGCCGAATCTAGATTTATTTTCTCTCTCCATTCATTCTAGTGAGCCGAGAGTGGAGCTCGGGGGGCGGGGCTTAAGGGGCGCATGCTCTTTGAGTGCACATACGGGTTCTTTTGCTCTGACAGCTAGGCATGATGGGTAATCTGTGACGTTTCGCTCTCTCAAAAGTTGGGCCATTTTGTCCTCATGCGCCAATGAGCAGCTCTCATAGAAAAGAACGAGACCCCGCCTCCCACGCTGTATCCAGTTCTTATTAAACATCCATGTGCAAAACGTAGTATATTCACAAATAACCCTCTCCAGACGTGACATGGATACAATATTTGTTCCTATTAATTTCTAATGACCAGTGTCCGTGTCACGTGATCGCAAACTTTCCCAGTGAGAAAAAAAAACATGGCGGACACCCGATTTATTTTTAGTGGAAAATCCTAAATTGTAGGATAGTTTTGTCCGTTAAAATGCTTTTTGATTACATTTCTAGCGATAAGTGTATATTGTACTTTTGGAATCCACGTGCTGTGGATGTTTAGGATCTATAGTTTGATAGATATTACGAAGATTATTGAGCTCCATGTTTTTGTTTTACAAAATATTGTATCCATGTCACGTCTTGAGAGGGTTTTTTGTGAATACACTGCGTTTTGCCCTGTGGACAAACACAGCTATTACACGTTTATTTGTGAGACTGGGTTGTTCCTGTTATTACTGCAGACTTTGTCCTGTATGTGTGTGATAATACAAGTTAAAATGAAATCTGACAAGAGGAAGTGAAAGAGTGAAAGCTGCCAGGTGTGTTTCAGAGGAGTGTGTGTACTTCCTCTTATTAACAACGCATACACACACACACTCTTCCTGCATCCTTCACTCCCTTCAGATCGCAGCGTTCGGTAAGTCTCTCATCGTCAAACAGATTTATTTTTAATTACATTATTAAATGTTATGTATTGCTAACTTTGCATTAGACGTCTTTAGATAGTTGAATATCATTAATTAACTTGATTTAAAACATGATAAACAACTAATACATTGCATGTATTATATCTTTAAATGATTTCCACAATTTATTGCTGTATATTTTCTAATCTTATATATTTGTTTTAATTTTTAAAAGCAATATACATTTTTTATTGGTTATTGTTGTTAAGATATCCTTTTTTTAGAATATTAAATATTAGTCAAACATTTTTCTGTAGTTATATATTTAGAAAAATTGTGATATATTTGAAATAATTGATTTGTTTGTTTTAATTACATTTTGATGCCAATATTTTTATCTCAAAGGTCCCATGTCATGCTTTTCCGGTTATTACCCGTCCCCTTGTGTTATGAAGCTTCTGCATGTAAACGGTCTGCAGAGTCCAAACCCTCAAAGTACACCCTGTAGCGAGTAAACTCTAACACAGAAAGACCTGTCTATGCTGCCCCAGAACGCCTCGTTGGACATTTCTCTTTTTCCATTTTTTCATCCACTCACTCAGCCTTATCTTTTCTCAGCCGCGGCTCCGCAGGATCTCCGCACACACGGAGCTCTGCCTGAGCACACACACACACTCGGAGCTCAGGCTGTGAGTGTGTGTGTGTGCTCAGGCAGAGCTCCGGGGTGTCTCGCTGTCTCGCAGACCCCACGCAGCAACCAGGAAACGACACCAGTAACCCAGCTCACACCGTCCGCTCCTCGAGCCTCAAAGGCGGAGCAGCGAGCCCCGCAACGTCCTACCAACACGGCCCCCAGACCCCACGCAGCATTCTCATCTGCTTGTCATTACTGGTGTCATTTCCTGGTTGCTAACAACGCCATTGTAAACATAATCACTGATGTTCCGCTGTAACGGTGGTGGACTCTCATCAGAACAGAGTGGGCGAGCTGACAATCAGAGCACAGTGGGCTCATATGGAGGGGGGGGGGCAGGAGCTCCAACAAGCTGTGTAGGACAGAGAGTGAATACACATACTATACAGAGATGCTGTATGAGAAACCAATGTGATTTGGAAAATTGAAAAAATTCTAGTAGACCTCAACAATGGAATTATGATCAGTAGAAATGGCCATGACATGGGACCTTTAAATGTCTACACATGTAATAATGGACAGCATGTGTGTTAGCATTAAGTCATAGTACTGTACAATCTCAATTGGGAGATAGGGCTTGTTTTTCAAAATAAAAGCCACAAGCGTAACTGTTTACCTCCAAAGCTCATGAGGAAGCATATTTCTAATATCCTGAGCATATAAACTCAGGGTTTGTTTTTTTCAAAATAAAAGACTCAAATAGTTACCGTGTCCTAACAGAGGGTTCAGGGAGAAGCTCGTTTTCAAAGTAAAAGCCCAATTGAGATTTTGTACACTTAAATGAAGCCAGAAAGATGCACGTTTTTCAAAATAAAAGCCCAATACAGTAACTGAATACTCACAGGAAGCTCAGGGTTAGACTTGTTTTTTTCACAATAAAAGACCAAAGAGTGACTATTTCCTTATAGTAAAAACTCAGGAAGATGCATATTTTTCAAAATAAAACCCCCAAATAGTTAGATAGATACTTTATTGATCCCGATTTGGGAAATTATTTCATCACAGAAGCAAAACTGTACCTTTCTGTATCCGTACAGAAAGTTAAATGTGTTGTTTTTAATATTTTATTGATGAATGTTTGTGTTTTTCTTCAGTTCACACACTATATAAATAGAGATGTGTCGCTCAGTGCTGCCCCTGCTGGTGACTCTCAGTCCTGCACTCCTCCTCCTGCTTCCTGACTACACAAACACCAGGAGAAAACTGGAAGGACTACAAATATGGCCGCCAACAAGACTCAGAGCTGCCCGACAAAAAGGAATTCTGCTCCTGGAAGTGTCTCCTGTTCACTCTGCAGTGGCCCGGAGCTTTCTGCCAGGTGAGACATCGAGAAATTAACTTATAATAAAAAGGGAAATTATATTAAATGTTTCCTACGATATAAAGAGAAATATGAAAGGGAAGTAAACAGGGGATTGTGGAACTAAAGGGGAATACATGAGGTATACGGCAAGGAAGGACAGAGGTGTTAAGGAAGGAAAGGAAGTAGGAAGTGATAGTAAATTATGGAAGAGATTGGGATATACCTCCTTTTTTTATTTTTCAAAATAAAAGACCCATAAAGTTACTGTTTCCTAACAAAAAGAACAGGATAAGGCTTGTTTTTCAAATAAAAACCACAAAGAGTAGCTGTTGCCAAATAGGAAGCTCATGAGGAAGCATGTTTTTCAAAATAAAAGCCAAATTGAGATACTGTACACTAAGCAGAGCGTCCACACGTGTGCGTTGAAGCTTGCCGGCGGGCGTGTCTGAAACTCGACCAACAACCAATCACATGAATCTCCCGCCCGGACACACAAGCACGCGGTTTGATTGGCTAGAGCTTGTACTGGCATATGATTTGATTGGCTGACGCTTCCGTCGAAGCTTCAAAAGTTGAACATTGCTCAACTTTTGAAGCGAGCAAAGCGAAGCGACACTCCCACAATGCAGTTCGGTAAAGCGTGATGTCACCCCATTCAAAGTGAATGGGCAGAAGCGTTGAAGCTTCAACGCACGCCGCCTTGTGGACGGGCCGTTACAGGTAGCCCAGGAATAGTTTTTCAAAATAAAAGCCCACTACAGTAACTGAATACTCTCAGAAAGATCAGGAAGAGGCATGTTTTTCAAAAAAAAAGCCCAATAGAGTAACTGTATGATTACAGGAAGCGCAGGGTCATACTGTTTTTCAAAATAAGAGCCCCATAAAGTAGGACTATCCTTACAGGAAGCTCCAGGTGATGCATGTTTTTCAAATAAAACCCTGAGAAAACATCAATAAAGCTAGTGCTATAAATGCCTAGGAAATGTGAGCACCAGAATGTTCACATGTTGAATGTGCGTGTGTGTGGTGTGTGTGTGTGTGTGTGTGTGTGTGTGTGTGTGTGTGTGTGTGTGTGTGTGTGTGTGTGTGTGTGTGTGTGTGTGTGTGTGTGTGTGTGTAGTCTCTGCATCAACCGGCTGTCTGCATGATTCCTCAGAATGTGAACAACTGGACGATCCACGGTCTCTGGTAAAGACTTCTTTATATTATTATTATATCTATCATAGAAATGTATCACAAGTCTCATTTAATTATAATATTTCACTGTAACTTTCTGCCTTCGGTTGAATCTCTGAATCACAGTTTCAATTCACGTCTAGCTACTGCAACTCTCAGACAGAAGGGTTGACCACTGTCTGGCAATTATCATATGATCTTAGGTTTGTAATTAGCATGTATGGCCTGTAATGTAAATTCCCTATCTGAGAGCTTTTGTCTAGTTCCTGTATAAAGTGCTGGTTTCTCTGTGTAACATGGTCAGATGTCTTGAGCACACAGTGGTGCAGGTTATCTGTCCTTCCAGCTGGAAATAAGATTGATTCTGTCAAATGCTCTTTATTAAATAACACAACTTTGGTTTAAACTTGGAGATTTGTTCTGTTCTTACCAGAAGGTGATTAAGTGTGGAATTTCCACCACGATATCTTCCCCACAGAGTGTTTAAATAAAGATAATTACCATGATATGATCTCTATGCTGTGTTTCCTGCAGGCCTCAAGATGTGATGGACTGCTGCAGGTGTTGCCGATGTTCAAGTCTGACGTCCAGGTGAGTTCGGACCAGACTAACACCTGGAAACAATGTTAGATACATTGAATACTACAGTTTCCCCCTTAGTTCTAATGTAGGTCTACTGGCTTGATTTCTGGATTTCTTTTACGAAGAAAACTGAAACCAGAGGCCTGTACTACGAAGCCGGTTCAACCTAACCTGGATATGTTTGGCTTACCTAATCCACAACAAACGCGCTCTCGCTAAACTGTCCTACGACGCTGGTTATCAACTCATTAACTCAAGCCAGCCGTGTCCTATCTAGTTAGGTGCGCGTTCACATGAAAGGGGGTATCTGGAGCATTCGACCAATCACAAACACGGACAAGCGTACTGACAGCGCAGCGTCATACTTCCTGAATGAAAAGTGAACTTTAATATTAGTCAAATATGAAGAAGTTAAACTTTAAACATCCATGACTTAAACACTTTATCCAGGATAAAAGCCACATAGCTGCACCTGCAAGGTGAATACAGCTGGTAACAGAGAAAGTGTTTGAATGCGTACATTAACAGGTTTATGAATCACTGCCCCGTCTAAGACACGATCTGACTTTCATTACATTTGACTCCAGTGTTTCGTCAACTTAATGTGTTGCTTAAAATAATACTTCTGCATACAGTATGTGACACTGTGAGTGTTGCACGGCCAGATACGGTCAGCTGACTCAGATAAGGAAATATATGATACATTATGATGTGATATGATATGAATGATAATGGGACACATCGACGTCTGCACTCACAGTGCGCGGACTGTACTAATGTTACTCTGATCCGGTTACTTATGTCGTGGCAGATATTTAAGTAAGCTTTCTTAACGCTAATGTTATAATAGTCAGATTGCTCTGAAGATGAGAGGAGGGGATATTCTATTAATGTTCACGTTCACACAGTCAGTTGATTTTTGCCGGCCGTCTTTCCTGCAACGGCAGTTTTTCTGTATTTCCTCTATCCTGTAATATGACTTGATCGCTTTAAACTCCGCACACTGGAGCTCTGATTGGTCAGCAGGCGGTGCTTTCACTGAGTTGATCTCTTAGCCTGCAACCAACCTGTCCGGACCAGGCTAGCCGCTCAGCATAAGTTACCATGGAGATCTAGCCCGCTAAAAAGTGAACCAGCGTCTTAGGACCGGAAAGCCAGAGTTTTCCCTGAAGTCAGCCGGCTAAGACATCCGGCTTCGTAGTACAGGCCTCTGGGCGTAACAGTATCATGCTTCTGATTAAGTGAATGTCTCTAACCCTCATCAGGGAGATTTCCACAATAAAAATCCCTTGGAAGCCTTCAAATGAGTCGATTTCAGCCTCTGATATTCACAGCCTCTAATATTGACATCCTCTGCAGTCTCTGTAGAAGCTTTTAAAAAAACAATGAAGACCCTTTGTTTCTACTTGAGATGTGTGTGATGTGTTCTGTTCTTATGTTTGTTCCTTTCAGGACTCTGTGTTTGGTTGTCATGGTGACCTTAATGTCTGCCTCATGTGGTTGTTTCATGTTTCTGTGGTCTTCATTTGAACTTTTGTTCTTTCTAGTGAAGCACTTTGTGAATTTTATTTCTGTGAAAGGTGCTATAACGTATTATCATTATTATTAATACTATAATAAAAACTCGTCCTGTTCTAGACATCCAGATGGTTCGCACGTTGTTGTTTACGTCGAGGAAACAACAGAACATGGGTTATTTAAATATCATTTAAATAAAATAGTGAATAATACGTGTGTGTTTCAGGAGCTGGAGGCGGAGCTGAACGAGCACTGGCCGTCTTTACTGAAGAATCAGTCCAGCTTCCACTTCTGGTAACACATGTGACCCAAAACATGGAATATAGTGTGAATAACGTCTGAAAAGAGACCCTGATAAATGCATTAAAAATGGGTAAAAAATACATGAAAAAAACCCTGAAAATAATTGAAAAACATCTGAAAAATATGCAAATAAAGTGTAAAACGTCAAGAAAATGGACAGAGAACATTAGATTAATGGGGTTTAACATGGAACTTGATGCACTGTGTGTGTGTGTGTGTGTGTGTGTGTGTGTGTGTGTGTGTTTGTGTGTGTGTGTCAGGAGCGACGAGTGGCTGAAACACGGTGCGTGTGCTGCGTGTGTCGAGGGATGAACTCTCCGCTCAGATACTTCCAGATCAACCTCAAACTGAGAGCACAGTTTGATATCCACAAGTAGGTACACACAAACACACCACACACACACACACACACACACACACACACACCACACACACACACAACACACACACACACACACACACACCACACACACACCACACCACACACACACACACACACACACACCACACACACACACAAACACACACACACACACACACACACACACACACACACACACACACACACACACACACACACACACACACACACACACACACCACCACACACACACACACACACACACACACACACACACACAACGTTGTGACATTTTACATTCTGCTGTCTGTCTGCTGATCCATGACCATATTAAGTACTTTTTGGTGAACATGTTAACGTTTAAATTATATATATATTTATATTTTTTTATAAATATATTTAGTTTTTGAGAAACTTTTAAATTATTTATAATGATAATATTTATTTTGATATTATTTAATATTAAACATATATTTTTGAACTTTTCATAATATTTTTGTGAATATATAGTAGAAGTAGAAGTACTCAGGTCTTGTACTTTAGTAGAAGTAGAAGTACTCAGGTCTTGTACTTTAGTAGAAGTAGACGTACTCAGGTCTTGTACTTGAGTAAAAGTAGAAGTACTCAGGTCTTGTACTTGAGTAAAAGTAGAAGTACTCAGATCTTGTACTTGAGTGAATGTAGAAGTACTCAGGTCTTGTACTTTAGTAGAAGTAGAAATACTCAGGTCTTGTACTTGAGTAAAAGTAGAAGTACTCAGATTCTCAATAATCAAAATTGTACTTAGTCAGAACTAGAGTAAATGTACTTAGTTACTTTACACCTCTGTGTAACACACACACATAAACAACATGTTCTGTTCTGTGAAGCTGTTTTTCTATAATGTTGTATTTAAATTGTGTGTATAAATACTCGGAGTATTGCAGTAAAGTTGTGTTTCCTGCAGACTGCTGGAGGACGCTCACATCTCTCCGTCCTGTGACCGGCCGTACAAGGTACTCTCACTTTGAGATGTTCAAATATTAAAAACACTTTCACCTGTTTTACAGAAAAATATGTGTTTAAAAATGTATGTTTATTATATACTAGACTCAGACATATTATACTATGAATTGTTAGGTATTTGTAACTACATGACATACAATTTGTTTGTTTTTTATAGTTTTTGACATATAATACTATGCATTTTTAAGTATTTTGTAGATGAATATACCATGACTTTTTCATATTTTTTCTGCATACTATAATATATGTTAATACTTTTTTTTACGATACTGTGACTCTAAAATTATTTTCAAAATATTAAAAAATGACTTTTTAAAGTATTTTTTGACATACTACGTTAGGACAATTTTTTAATATATTTTCCACATACTATACTATGATTTTTTAAACTATTTTTTTACTATACTACAATATTGATTTTTTGATATCTTAGCACACACTTTTTTCCTATTTTTTACATATTACACTAACCCTTTTTCATATTTTTGGAAACACTATTATAGGATTTTCTAAATTATTTTTCGACATACTTCACCATGACTTTTTTGTGTGTGTGGTGCGTGTGTGTGTGTGTGTGTGGTGTGTGTGTGCGCGTGTGCGCGTGTGTGTGTGTGTGTAGCTCTCAGAGGTCCAGCAGGCTCTGGTTCCTCACCTGGGAGAGAAGCTTCACATTCAGTGTGTGACCGACGAAAAGGTGATTTCCCCTCAAATATTAATGTTTATTGTGAATAAAATCAAACAATTTAAAATAAATGTTTACAATGAATATAAATATACGAACAGAGATATATATATGTGTTCCTCAGAGTTTAATGTGGAAGAGATGTGCAGTTTTAGAAGAGGTTTAATAACAGGAAGGCAAACATTGGTAGGATTAATTGTATATAGTTGGTCAAACATTACATTTTCTCTGCTAATAATAACAAGACAAAAAGATCCAACTATCATTTTATATATTATTATGGATTGAACATGAACAAAAGTGCTTGTATTGGCAGCAGATCCTGTGCCACTGTGAAATAATGAGGCTGCTTATTGATCCGGTTCTTTAACAGTATTTTTATAGGTTATTTTAGGGGAAAAACTAAACAAATTAGAAACAGAATTCACATTGATTCATTTGATGTACAGTGTGGATTATGGGCTGCTACCACACATAACACACCTGCAGTGGTCGTAGTACTAAGTAGATTTACTCAAGTACTGTACTTATATTGAGGTACTTAAGTATTTCCACTTTTGCTTCTTTGTACTTCTACTCCTCTACAGTTCAGAGGTACATGGTGTACTTTTCCTCCACTACATGTATTTAATCTCTTTAGTTACTTTACAGATGTGGAGGAATGATGTGAAATATAATCAACTCTTAAATCAGACTTTAGTTCCACCTAACAAGCTAACCTGCAGTCTACTACTTTTACTTAAAGGGGACCTATCATGCAAAATGCACTTTTGTACGTCTTTTCTACATGAATATGTGTCCCCGGTGTTCCAGGGAACTCACCAAGTGTCAGAAAACACAACCCTCTCTATTTTCCTCCATACCCAAATCTCTAAAAAAGGGGCTGCAACGGATCTGATAAAAACTGATCCAGATTTGAACACTGTCCTGACGTCAGGACGGTGGCGCTACGGCTGTTGGGCCAACTCCACCAATCAGGAGGAGACAGCCACGGCCATTGCCGTTCGAAAGCGCTGGAGACGCTGTAGTACATATGCCAGGCCTGTAGATGGTGCTGTTCTCACTGAATCAGCCCTTGCTAAAACAGAGCTAAAAAATGTCAAATTGAGCAAAATGAGGCATGGCTAAAATGCATGATCTGTTTGGTGTTTTGAAAAGAAAAAAAA
>JAAOOA010003218.1:0-19153 GCA_012861695.1 Trematomus loennbergii | reverse complement strand
AGCAGGAGAGGACTCTTTAAAGTAGATACACTACATACTGATATACACCTGAACATCAGCAGGAGAGGACTCTTTAAAGTAGAGGCACACATACTGATATACACCTGAACATCAGCAGGAGAGGACTCTTTAAAGTAGAGACACTACATACTGAATACACCTGAACATCAGCAGGAGAGGACTCTTTAAAGTAGAGACACTACATACTGATATACACCTGAACATCAGCAGGAGAGGACTCTTTAAAGTAGAGACACTACATACTGATATACACCTGAACATCAGCAGGAGAGGACTCTTTAAAGTAGATACTACATACTGATATACACCTGAACATCAGCAGGAGAGGACTCTTTAAAGTAGAGCACTACATACTGATATACACCTGAACATCAGCAGGAGAGGACTCTTTAAAGTAGAGACACTACATACTGATATACACCTGAACATCAGCAGGAGAGGACTCTTTAAAGTAGAGACACTACATACTGATATACACCTGAACATCAGCAGGAGAGGACTCTTTAAAGTAGAGACACTACA
Source organism: Trematomus loennbergii (assembly GCA_012861695.1). Classification (NCBI taxonomy): domain Eukaryota; kingdom Metazoa; phylum Chordata; class Actinopteri; order Perciformes; family Nototheniidae; genus Trematomus; species Trematomus loennbergii. Next base: position 18,610 of record JAAOOA010003218.1, on the reverse strand, counting down.
TACTGATATACACCTGAACATCAGCAGGAGAGGACTCTTTAAAGTAGAGACACTACATACTGATATACACCTGAACATCAGCAGGAGAGGACTCTTTAAAGTAGAGACACTACATACTGATATACACCTGAACATCAGCAGGAGAGGACTCTTTAAAGTAGAGACACTACATACTGATATACACCTGAACATCAGCAGGAGAGGACTCTTTAAAGTAGAGACACTACATACTGATATACACCTGAACATCAGCAGAGAGGACTCTTTAAAGTAGAGACACTACATACTGATATACACCTGAACATCAGCAGGAGAGGACTCTTTAAAGTAGAGACACTACATACTGATATACACCTGAACATCAGCAGGAGAGGACTCTTTAAAGTAGAGACACTACATACTGATATACACCTGAACATCAGCAGGAGAGGACTCTTTAAAGTAGAGACACTACTACTGATATACACCTGAACATCACAGCAGGAGAGGACTCTTTAAAGTAGAGACACTACATACTGATATACACCTGAACATCAGCAGGAGAGGACTCTTTAAAGTAGAGACACTACATACTGATACACCTGAACATCAGCAGGAGAGGACTCTTTAAAGTAGAGACACTACTACTGATATACACCTGAACATCAGCAGGAGAGGACTCTTTAAAGTAGAGACACTACATACTGATATACACCTGAACATCAGCAGAGAGGACTCTTTAAAGTAGAGACACTACATACTGATATACACCTGAACATCAGCAGGAGAGGACTCTTTAAAGTAAGACACTACATACTGATATACACCTGAACATCAGCAGGAGAGGACTCTTTAAAGTAGAGACACTAGCTACTGATATACACCTGAACATCAGCAGGAGAGGACTCTTTAAAGTAGAGACACTACATACTGATATACACCTGAACATCAGCAGGAGAGGACTCTTTAAAGTAGACACTACATACTGATATACACCTGAACATCAGCAGGAGAGGACTCTTTAAAGTAGAGACACTACATACTGATATACACCTGAACATCAGCAGGAGAGGACTCTTTAAAGTAGAGACACTACATACTGATATACACCTGAACATCAGCAGGAGAGGACTCTTTAAAGTAGAACACTACATACTGATATACACCTGAACATCAGCAGGAGAGGACTCTTTAAAGTAGAGACACTATATACTGATATACACCTGAACATCAGCAGGAGAGGACTCTTTAAAGTAGAACACTACATACTGATATACACCTGAACATCAGCAGGAGAGGACTCTTTAAAGTAGAGACACTACATACTGATATACACCTGAACATCAGCAGGAGAGGACTCTTTAAAGTAGAGACACTACATACTGATATACACCTGAACATCAGCAGGAGAGGACTCTTTAAAGTAGAGACACTACATACTGATATACACCTGAACATCAGCAGGAGAGGACTCTTTAAAGTAGAGACACTACATACTGATATACACCTGAACATCAGCAGGAGAGGACTCTTTAAAGTAGAGACACTACTACTGATATACACCTGAACATCAGCAGGAGAGGACTCTTTAAAGTAGAAACACTACATACTGATATACACCTGAACATCAGCAGGAGAGGACTCTTTAAAGTAGAGACACTACATACTGATATACACCTGAACATCAGCAGGAGAGGACTCTTTAAAGTAGAGACACTACATACTGATATACTCCTGAACATCAGCAGGAGAGGACTCTTTAAAGTAGAGACACTACATACTGATATACACCTGAACATCAGCAGGAGAGGACTCTTTAAAGTAGAGACACTACATACTGATATACACCTGAACATCAGCAGGAGAGGACTCTTTAAAGTAGAGACACTACATACTGATATACACCTGAACATCAGCTGGAGAGGACTCTTTAAAGTAGAGACACTAGCTACTGATAACACCTGAACATCAGCAGGAGAGGACTCTTTAAAGTAGAGACACTAGCTACTGATATACACCTGAACATCAGCAGGAGAGGACTCTTTAAAGTAGAGACACTACATACTGATATACACCTGAACATCAGCAGGAGAGGACTCTTTAAAGTAGAGACACTACATACTGATATACACCTGAACATCAGCAGGAGAGGACTCTTTAAAGTAGAGACACTACATACTGATATACTCCTGAACATCAGCAGGAGAGGACTCTTTAAAGTAGAGACACTACATACTGATATACACCTGAACATCAGCAGGAGAGGACTCTTTAAAGTAGAGACACTACATACTGATATACACCTGAACATCAGCAGGAGAGACTCTTTAAAGTAGAGACACTACATACTGATATACACCTGAACATCAGCAGGAGAGGACTCTTTAAAGTAGAGACACTACATACTGATATACACCTGAACATCAGCAGGAGAGGACTCTTTAAAGTAGAGACACTACATACTGATAACACCTGAACATCAGCAGGAGAGGACTCTTTAAAGTAGAGACACTACATACTGATATACACCTGAACATCATCAGGAGAGGACTCTTTAAAGTAGAGACACTACATACTGATATACACCTGAACATCAGCAGGAGGGACTCTTTAAAGTAGAGACACTACATACTGATATACACCTGAACATCAGCAGGAGAGGACTCTTTAAAGTAGAGACACTACATACTGATATACACCTACTCTTTAAAGTAGACACTACATACTGATATACACCTGAACATCAGCAGGAGAGGACTCTTTAAAGTAGAGACTAGCATACTGATATACACCTGAACATCAGCAGGAGAGGACTCTTTAAAGTAGAGACACTACATACTGATATACACCTGAACATCAGCAGGAGAGAACTCTTTAAAGTAGAGACACTACATACTGATATACACCTGAACATCAGCAGGAGAGGACTCTTTAAAGTAGAGACACTAGCTACTGATATACACCTGAACATCAGCAGGAGAGGACTCTTTAAAGTAGACACTACATACTGATATACACCTGAACATCAGCAGGAGAGGACTCTTTAAAGTAGAGACACTACATACTGATATACACCTGAACATCAGCAGGAGAGGACTCTTAAAGTAGAGACACTACATACTGATATACACCTGAACATCAGCAGGAGAGGACTCTTTAAAGTAGAGACACTAGCTACTGATATACACCTGAACATCAGCAGGAGAGGACTCTTTAAAGTAGAGACACTACATACTGATATACACCTGAACATCAGCAGGAGAGGACTCTTTAAAGTAGAGACACTAGCTACTGATATACACCTGAACATCAGCAGGAGAGGACTCTTTAAAGTAGAGACACTACATACTGATATACACCTGAACATCAGCAGGAGAGGACTCTTTAAAGTAGAGACACTAGCTACTGATATACACCTGAACATCAGCAGGAGAGGACTCTTTAAAGTAGAGACACTACATACTGATATACACCTACTCTTTAAAGTAGAGACCACTACATACTGATATACACCTGGACATCAGCAGGAGAGGACTCTTTAAAGTAGAGACACTAGCTACTGATATACACCTGAACATCAGCAGGAGAGGACTCTTTAAAGTAGAGACACTAGCTACTGATATACACCTGAACATCAGCAGGAGAGGAGTCTTTAAAGTAGAGACACTACATACTGATATACACCTGAACATCAGCAGGAGAGGACTCTTTAAAGTAGAGACACTACATACTGATATACACCTGAACATCAGCAGGAGAGGACTCTTTAAAGTAGAGACACTACATACTGATATACACCTGAACATCAGCAGGAGAGGACTCTTTAAAGTAGAGACACTAGCTACTGATATACACCTGAACATCAGCAGGAGAGGACTCTTTAAAGTAGAGACACTACATACTGATATACACCTGAACATCAGCAGGAGAGGACTCTTTAAAGTAGAGACACTACATACTGATATACACCTGAACATCAGTAGGAGAGGACTCTTTAAAGTAGAGACACTACATACTGATATACACCTGAACATCAGCAGGAGAGGACTCTTTAAAGTAGAGACACTAGCTACTGATATACACCTGAACATCAGCAGGAGAGGACTCTTTAAAGTAGAGACACTACATACTGATATACACCTGAACATCAGCAGGAGAGGACTCTTTAAAGTAGAGACACTACATATTGATATACACCTGAACATCAGCAGGAGAGGACTCTTTAAAGTAGAGACACTACATACTGATATACACCTGAACATCAGCAGGAGAGGACTCTTTAAAGTAGAGACACTATATACACCTGAACATCAGCAGGAGAGGACTCTTTAAAGTAGAGACACTACATACTGATATACACCTGAACATCAGCAGGAGAGGACTCTTTAAAGTAGAGACACTACATACTGATATACACCTGAACATCAGCAGGAGAGGACTCTTTAAAGTAGAGACACTAGCTACTGATATACACCTGAACATCAGCAGGAGAGGACTCTTTAAAGTAGAGACACTACATACTGATATACACCTGAACATCAGTAGGAGAGAACTCTTTAAAGTAGAGACACTACTACTGATATACACCTGAACATCAGCAGGAGAGGACTCTTTAAAGTAGAGACACTAGCTACTGATATACACCTGAACATCAGCAGGAGAGGACTCTTTAAAGTAGAGACACTACATACTGATATACACCTGAACATCAGCAGGAGAGGACTCTTTAAAGTAGAGACACTACATACTGATATACACCTGAACATCAGCAGGAGAGGACTCTTTAAAGTAGAGACACTACATACTGATTACACCTGAACATCAGCAGGAGAGGACTCTTTAAAGTAGAGACACTACATACTGATATACACCTGAACATCAGCAGGAGAGGACTCTTTAAAGTAGAGACACTACATACTGATATACACCTGAACATCAGCAGGAGAGGACTCTTTAAAGTAGAGACACTACATACTGATATACACCTGAACATCAGCAGGAGAGGACTCTTTAAAGTAGAGACACTACATACTGATATACACCTGAACATCAGCAGGAGAGGACTCTTTAAAGTAGAGACACTACATACTGATATACACCTGAACATCAGCAGGAGAGGACTCTTTAAAGTAGAGACACTACATACTGATATACACCTGAACATCAGCAGGAGAGGACTCTTTAAAGTAGAGACACTACATACTGATATACACCTGAACATCAGCAGGAGAGGACTCTTTAAAGTAGAGACACTACATACTGATGTACACCTGAACATCAGCAGGAGAGGACTCTTTAAAGTGGAGACACTACTACTGATATACACCTGAACATCAGCAGGAGAGGACTCTTTAAAGTAGAGACACTAGCTACTGATATACACCTGAACATCAGCAGGAGAGGACTCTTTAAAGTAGACACACTACATACTGTTATACACCTGAACATCAGCAGGAGAGGACTCTTTAAAGTAGAGACACTACATACTGATATACACCTGAACATCAGCAGGAGAGGACTCTTTAAAGTAGAGACACTACATACTGATATACACCTGAACATCAGCAGGAGAGGACTCTTTAAAGTAGAGACACTACTACTGATATACACCTGAACATCAGCAGGAGAGGACTCTTTAAAGTAGAGACACTACATACTGATATACACCTGAACATCAGCAGGAGAGGACTCTTTAAAGTAGAGACACTAGCTACTGATATACACCTGAACATCAGCAGGAGAGGACTCTTTAAAGTAGAGACACTACATACTGATATACACCTGAACATCAGCAGGAGAGGACTCTTTAAAGTAGAGACACTACATACTGATATACACCTGAACATCAGCAGGAGAGGACTCTTTAAAGTAGAGACACTAGCTACTGATATACACCTGAACATCAGCAGGAGAGGACTCTTTAAAGTAGAGACACTACATACGGATATACACCTGAACATCAGCAGGAGAGGACTCTTTAAAGTAGAGACACTACATATGATATACACCTGAACATCAGCAGGAGAGGACTCTTTAAAGTAGAGACACTACATACTGATATACACCTGAACATCAGCAGGAGAGGACTCTTTAAAGTAGAGACACTACATACTGATATACACCTGAACATCAGCAGGAGAGGACTCTTTAAAGTAGAGACACTACATACTGATATACACCTGAACATCAGCAGGAGAGGACTCTTTAAAGTAGAGAAACTAGCTACTGATATACACCTGAACATCAGCAGGAGAGGACTCTTTAAAGTAGAGACACTAGCTACTGATATACACCTGAACATCAGCAGGAGAGGACTCTTTAAAGTAGAGACACTACATACTGATATACACCTGAACATCAGCAGGAGAGGACTCTTTAAAGTAGAGACACTACATACTGATGATATACACCTGAACATCAGCAGGAGAGGACTCTTTAAAGTAGAGACACTAGCTACTGATATACACCTGAACATCAGCAGGAGAGGACTCTTTAAAGTAGAGACACTACATACTGATATACACCTGAACATCAGCAGGAGAGGACTCTTTAAAGTAGAGACACTACATACTGATATACACCTGAACATCAGCTGGAGAGGACTCTTTAAAGTAGAGACACTATATACTGATATACACCTGAACATCAGCAGGAGAGGACTCTTTAAAGTAGAGACACTATACTGATATACACCTGAACATCCGCAGGAGAGGACTCTTTAAAGTAGAGACACTAGCTACTGATATACACCTGAACATCAGCAGGAGAGGACTCTTTAAAGTAGACACACTACATACTGTTATACACCTGAACATCAGCAGGAGAGGACTCTTTAAAGTAGAGACACTACATACTGATATACACCTGAACATCAGCAGGAGAGGACTCTTTAAAGTAGAGACACTACATACTGATATACACCTGAACATCAGCAGGAGAGGACTCTTTAAAGTAGAGACACTAGCTACTGATATACACCTGAACATCAGCAGGAGAGGACTCTTTAAAGTAGAGACACTACTACTGATATACACTTGAACATCAGCAGGAGAGGACTCTTTAAAGTAGAGACACTACATACGGTATACACCTGAACATCAGCAGGAGAGGACTCTTTAAAGTAGAGACACTACTACTGATATACACCTGACATCAGCAGGAGAGGACTCTTAAAGTAGAGACACTACATACTGATATACACTGAACATCAGCAGGAGAGGACTCTTTAAAGTAGAGACACTACATACTGATATACACCTGAACATCAGCAGGAGAGGAACTCTTTAAATTAGAGACACTACATACTGTATACACCTGAACATCAGCAGGAGAGGACTCTTTAAAGTAGAGAAACTACTACTGATATACACCTGAACATCAGCAGGAGAGGACTCTTTAAAGTAGAGACACTAGCTACTGATATACACCTGAACATCAGCAGGAGAGGACTCTTTAAATTAGAGACACTACATACTGATATACACCTGAACATCAGCAGGAGAGGACTCTTTAAGTAGAGACACTACATACTGATATACACCTGAACATCAGCAGGAGAGGACTCTTTAAAGTAGAGACACTACTACTGATATACACCTGAACATCAGCAGGAGAGGACTCTTTAAAGTAGAGACACTACATACTGATATACACCTGAACATCAGCAGGAGAGGACTCTTTAAAGTAGAGACACTACATACTGATATACACCTGAACATCAGCAGGAGAGGACTCTTTAAAGTAGAGACACTAGCTACTGATATACACCTGAACATCAGCAGGAGAGGACTCTTTAAAGTAGAGACACTACATACACCTGAACATCAGCAGGAGAGGCTCTTTAAAGTAGAGACACTACATACTGATATACACCTGAACATCAGCAGGAGAGGACTCTTTAAAGTAGAGACACTACATACACCTGAACATCAGCAGGAGAGGACTCTTTAAAGTAGAGACACTACATACACCTGAACATCAGCAGGAGAGGACTCTTTAAAGTAGAGACACTAAGACAGAAACAGCACGTCTTATTTACATTTTTATTTACGGACACTCCTTCGTTGAGTCATCTTTTATATCACATATAAAAATAAAGCCAGCATTTACAAGTTGCTGCTGTTCTTCACTTTAGATCATAATGGAGATTATAACATGTCAGATAAGAGCTGTTTGTGGTCATGGGGATTTCCTCCCCAACGCATCGGCTCCCTGGTCGGCGACGGCTCAGCGGCTTTCCTGCAGGACGCCGCTGAGTTTTTGCTCCGATTCCCACTGCTCAGCACGGTACTCATGTGTCCCGGGTTCCTGTGGAGCTCGGCTCGGCAGAGCACGTTTTCATCCGGCACGACGCGCACAGAGGCCCCCTGCGGCCCCTTACGATGGACCTTTCCGGGTCTTGGAACACGGGGACAAGCCCTTGGTGGTCGCCCTGGGTGGTATGGCCGAGCACGTCTCGGTGGACCGGGTGAGCGGGAACTTGGATTTGGACCAGCTGATCTGCTTCTTATCACACTGCAGCTGCAGACTCGCTGAAACAGAAAGGAAAAGGGAATCTGAGAAGAAGCTCTTTCATGTAATACCAACAGTGGGTCTGCTGATACATTCAGAGTGCATGTGAGTTGGTTGCTTGTGAATATTCCCGTGAGAAACAGCATTTGTACCTGTACTGTAAATACTTTCCATGTTCATGTTTTAAACAAATATATAAAATCTGAATCTAAATACTTAATTCATGTTGGGGGAGATTGGGTTTGGTGCTCCATTTAAGAATGAAATATCAACAGAAGATATTGAAGTTAAAATGTCCAATAAAATAATATAAAAAATAATTATACAAACATGAGAAAACAAAAAAAAGTTACGGAATCGAACTTAAAGAAAAAAAAAAAAATATTGATATCAACATAAACAGTTCATCAAAATGTCCAATTAAAGAATCTTATCTTGAACCAAAGATGTCCTGAACTAAATAAATCAACATTTCATCTGTTCATCGTTCTCCAAAAGGCTTAGAAATGAAATCCCTCATTATATATTTCCTAAAGCAGAATTACAGATCTTTAACCTGAGATGAAATGAAGCCCCTCACCGTGAAGCAGCAGCAGCACCAGGGTCTTCATGTCTTCATGCTTCTGAGGTACGAACAGGAAGCTGCAGAGCTGGACTGTGGTGCGCGGCTTTCTGCAGGTGCATTGTGGGTTACAGAGATGCTGTTGTATGCGCTGCCCGATCACAAACACAACATATAGGCCGCTGCAGAAATGGGTCACGTTTAATTTGTGTGGTTAAAAAGCCCCTTTGTTACATCCGTTTCTAAAGTGTCACGGTGGCATCTGAACATCGCCTTCTTCTTCTCTCTGAGGCTCCTCCCGGTCGCTCAGGCCGTGAACATTTGCTTGGTAGGATCTCTTGAAATAAGAAGGGATATTTAGATAAATCACATCTTGTAATTATCTGGAGAACTCATTCTGAACTATATTTCACCAGAATCAGGACATGGTGTTTCATCTGAGATACAACTCAGAATAAGATGATTTGACTTAACAGGATGATGCATTGTCTAAAAACAAGAGCCCATATCTCATTCCAGTGTTACTTCTGAAGTTATTGTGTCTGATATCAGGTGGAGAGACATATTCTGACTAGATAACATATACTGGGCAAGATTTAGAGTTTTTGTAGTGTGCACTTCTATTAAGCGGCCTAAAGGCAGTACAACTCAAATATATGAGTAGATTCAAGGTTCAATAGCGATGCTCGTGCAGGTAGGAGTGTACGCATGAGTTTGGAGTTTGTTTGTCACCAAAAAAACAGAAAAACCTCAAAGCTGACGGGCAGTGTTTCCTTGTCCAAATGTTGATGTTCTTCACCAGTGTTTTGGTAGCTGTGTCCTCCTCATGTTGAGTTTTTGCTCCTGGCAGGACCCCCAACGGAAAAGGGGCTTGAGTCGGTGGGACTGAGCTTTTGGAGGCTCCGTGGACCTCCGAAGGCCAGGCGGGATCCCAGGAAGGGGTTAGATCAGGGGGGTCAAACCCAAGGCCCGGGGGCCAAACCGGCCCGTGACTTCATGCCATGCGGCCCCACAAGAGCTCTGAATGAATATGATGTGTTTATTATACGATTACATGCCGATTTACAGAAGCACGTTGCCCATAAACTACATGTCCCACAATGCATCTCAAATTTGACTTTTTTCTCAGAATTTGACTTATTTTCTTCAAAATGTTACTTTTTTTTCAAAATTTCACATATTTTTATTTGTTTTATTTTTTCCAGAATTTGGCTTTTCTTTTAAATCATTTTGTGACATTCTCACTGAAGAGACTTGCAATTATTTGCCCTAGACTTCTGCTTTCAGACTGCTAAAAATCCAATGCAGAGGCATAATGTAATATAATACCTTATTTATATATATATAATGTATATATTATATTTATATAGTCTTAAAGTTACAACCGGCCCTTTGAGTGCAACCATGTTGCCCGCGATGAAATTGAGTTTGACCCCCATGGGTTAGGTGCGGGAGAAGGAGCAGAAACAGAGGCAGAAGGCAGGACTGGAGCTGGGGCTCGGGCCGGGCGCTTGGCTGCTGGCAGTGAGCTTCTTCAAGCTTCTTCACCTGGGCTGATCTGCCACTTCCCGGCGTGCACGTGAAAGAGCAGCCTCCTGAGCCTCTTTGCAGGGAGCCCTCCTGCACTCTCCAAACATACATCAAATCTTGTAGGATAGTTCAAGAGCATCCTCAACAAATACTGCTGGGTCCATATTGGTTCGGTCGTTCTGTCAGGGTTGGGGGTTATCAGGAGGACCCAAACGCAGAATGAGGAGAAGGGGTACAAAGTATGACAAAAAGCGAGCTTTATTTAACAAAAGCCGATTACAAAGAAAAAACTGAAACCACTAAAGCTGGTGTACAGGACGATCCGGCTGCTGTTTGAGAGGTTCCTGCAGGAGGAGCAGAGCGTCAGAGAAGTGAGAGGACACAAGCACTCACTCAGATTTAAGATAGATAAAGCATTACATCAGCAGAGCAGAAACAAGCAGTACTTTAAGGCTGATTTATAAAAGCAGTCACATGATTGAAGTGCAGAAGCATTGGAATTGCAGATCGACTTAGATACGATTCGATAAAATACGATAACATACAATGACAGAAGATACGACTAAACACAACACGACAAGATACGATACGATATGATAAGACATGATACGAGAAGATACGACTGGACACGATGCGTCACGATGCGTCACGATACGTCACGATGCGTCACGATACGTCACAATATGTCACGATGCGTCACAATGCGTCACGGTGCGTCACGATATGTCACGATGTGTCACGATACGTCACAATATGTCACGGTGCACCACGATACGTCACGATACGTCACAATATGTCACGATACGTCACAATACGTCCCATACGTCCCGATGCATCACAATATGTCACGATACATCACGATACGTCACAATATGTCACGATGCGTCACAATATGTCACGATACGTCACAATACGTCCCGATACGTCCGATGCATCAAATATGTCACGATACATCACGATACGTCACAATATGTCACGATGCATCACATACGTCACGATACGTCATGATACGTCACAATGTCGCCACGATACGTCACGATACGTCACAATATGTCACGATGCATCACAATACGTCAGGATACGTCCCGATACGTCCCGATGCATCACAATATGTCACGATGCGCCACGATGCGTCACGATACGTCACAATACGTCCCGATACGTCCCGATGCATCACATATGTCACGATACATCACGATACGTCACAATATGTCACGATGCATCACATACGTCACGATACTTCATGATACGTCACAATGCGCCACGATACGTCCCGATGCATCACAATATGTCACGATGCGCCACGATGCGTCACAATATGTCGCGATACGTCACAATACGTCCCGATGCATCACGATATGTCACGATACGTCCGATACGTCACGATACGTCACGATACGTCACGGTGCACCACGATACGTCACGATACGTCACAATATGTCACGATACGTCACAATACGTCCCGATACGTCCCGATGCATCACAATATGTCACGATACATCACGATACGTCACAATATGTCACGATGCATCACAATACGTCACGATACGTCATGATACGTCACAATGCGCCACGATACGTCACGATACGTCACAATATGTCACGATGCATCACAATACTCAGGATACGTCCGATACGTCCCGATGCATCACAATATGTCAGATGCGCCACGATGCGTCACGATACGTCACAATACGTCCCGATACGTCCCGATGCATCACAATATGTCACGATACATCACGATACGTCACAATATGTCACGATGCATCACAATACGTCACGATACGTCATGATACGTCACAATGCGCCACGATACGTCCCGATGCATCACAATATGTCACGATGCGCCACGATGCGTCCAATATGTCGCGATACGTCACAATACGTCCCGATGCATCACGATATGTCACGATACGTCACGATACGTCACGATACGTACGATACGTCACAATATGTCACGATGCATCACATACGTCAGGATACGTCACGATACGTCACGATACGCACGATACGTCACAATACGTCCCGATACGTCCCGTACGTCCCGATGCATCACAATATGTCACGATGCGCCACGATGCGTCACAATATGTCACGATACATCACGATACGTCCACAATATGTCACAATGCATCACAATACGTCACGATGCTCACGATACGTCACGATACGTCACGATACGTCACAATGCGCACGTACGTCACGATACGTCACAATATGTCACAATGCATCACAATATGTCACGATACGTCCACAATACGCCGATACGTCCCGATGCATCACAATATGTCACGATACGTCACAATATGTCACGATGCATCACAATACGTCACGATACGTCACAATAGTCACGATACGTCACGATACGTCACGATACGTCACAATGCGCCACGATACGTCACGATACGTCACAATATGTCACGATGCATCACAATACGTCAGGATACGTCACGATACGTCCCGATGCATCAGAATATGTCACGATACGTCACAATACGTCCCGATACGTCCCGATGCATCACAATATGTCACGATGCGCCACGATGCGTCACAATATGTCACGATACGTCACAATACGTCCCGATACGTCCCGATGCATCACGATATGTCACGATACGTCACGATACGTCGCAATACGTCACAATGCGTCACGGTGCGTCACGATGTGTCACGATACGTCACGATACGTCACGATGCGTCACAATGCGCCACGATACGTCACAATATGTCACGATACGTCACGATACGTCACGATACGTCACAATGCGCCACGATACGTCACGATACGTCACAATATGTCACGATGCATCACAATAGTCAGGATACGTCACGATACGTCCCGATGCATCGAATATGTCACGATACGTCACAATACGTCCCGATACGTCCCGATGCATCACAATATGTCACGATGCGCCACGATGCGTCACAATATGTCACGATACGTCACAATACGTCCCGATACGTCCCGATGCATCACGATACGTCACGATGCATCACGATACGTCACGATACGTCACAATGCGTCACGGTGCGTCACGATGTGTCACGATACGTCACGATACGTCACGATGCGTCACAATGCGCCACGATACGTCACGATACGTCACAATATGTCACAATGCATCACAATATGTCACGATACGTCACATACGTCCCGATACGTCCCGATGCATCACAATATGTCACGATACGTCACAATATGTCACGATGCATCACAATACGTCACGATACGTCACAATACGTCACGATACGTCACAATACGTCACAATGCGCCACGATACGTCACGATACGTCACAATATGTCACGATGCATCACAATACGTCAGATACATCACGATACGTCCCGATGCATCAGAATATGTCACGATACGTCACAATACGTCCCGATACGTCCCGATGCATCACAATATGTCACGATGCGCCACGATGCGTCACAATATGTCACGATACGTCACTACGTCACAATACGTCCCGATGCATCACGATATGTCACGATACGTCACGATACGTCACAATATGTCACGATGCATCACGATACGTCACGATACGTCACAATGCGTCACGGTGCGTCACGATATGTCACGATGTGTCACGATACGTCACGATATGTCACAATACGTCACGATACGTCACAATACGTCCCGATACGTCCCGATGCATCACAATATGTCACGATGCGCCACGATGCGCCACGATATGTCACGATACGTCACAATACGTCCCGATGCATCACAATATGTCACGATACGTCCCGATGCATCACAATATGTCACGATACGTCACGATACGTCACAATATGTCACGATGCATCACGATACATCACGATGCGTCACGATACGTCACGATACGTCACAATGCGCACGATACGTCACGATACGTCACAATATGTCCCGATGCGCCACGATGTCGTCACAATATGTCACGATACGTCACGATAGTCACAATATGTCACGATGCTCACAATACGTCACGATGCATCACGATACGTCACGATACGTCACAATGCGTCACAGTGCGTCACGATATGTCACGATGTGTCACGATACGTCACGATATGTCACAATATGTCACGATACGTCACAATACGTCCCGATACGTCCCGATGCATCACAATATGTCACGATGCGCCACGATGCGCCACGATATGTCACGATGCATCACAATATGTCACGATAACGTCCCGATGCATCACAATATGTCACGATACGTCACGATGCGTCACGATACGTCACGATACGTCACAATGCGCCACAATACGTCACGATACGTCACAATATGTCACAATGCATCACAATATGTCACGATACGTCACAATACGTCCCGATACGTCCCGATGCATCACGATATGTCACGATACGTCACGATACGTCACAATATGTCACAATGCATCACAATACGTCACGATGCGTCACGATACGTCACGATACGTCACAATGCGCCACGATACGTCACAATATGTCACGATGCATCACAATACGTCACAATACGTCCATGCGTCACAATATGTTACGATACGTCCCGATGCATCACAATATTCACGATGCATCACATACGTCACGATGCGTCACGATACGTCACGATACGTCACAATGCGCCACAATACGTCACGATACGTCACAATATGTCACATGCGTCACGATACGTCACAATATGTCACGATGCATCACATACGTCACGATGCGTCACGATACGTCACGATACGTCACAATGCGCCACAATACGTCACGATACGTCACAATATGTCACAATGCATCACAATATGTCACGATACGTCACGATACGTCACAATATGTCACGATAGTCACGATACTCACAATATGTCACGATGCATCACAATACGTCACGATGCGTCACGATACGTCACGATACGTCACAATGCGCCACAATACGTCACGATACGTCACATATGTCACAATGCATCACAATATGTCACGATACGTCACAATACGTCCCGATACGTCCCGATGCATCACGATATGTCCGATACGTCACGATACGTCACAATATGTCACGATGCATCACGATACGCCACGATGCGTCACGATACGTCACAATGCGCCACGATACGTCACAATATGTCCGATGCATCACAATATGTCACGATACGTCCCGATGCATCACAATATGTCACGATGCATCACAATACGTCACGATGCGTCACGATACATCACGATACGTCACAATGCGCCACGATACGTCACGATACGTCACAATATGTCACGATGCGTCACAATATGTCACGATACGCCGATGCATCACAATATGTCACGATGCATCACAATACGTCACGATGCGTCACGATACATCACGATACGTCACAATGCGCCACGATACGTCACGATACGTCACAATATGTCACGATGCATCACAATACGTCACGATGCGTCACGATACGTCACGATACGTCACAATGCGCCACAATACGTCACGATACGTCACAATATGTCACAATGCATCACAATATGTCCCGATACGTCCCGATGCATCACGATATGTCACGATACGTCACGATACGTCACAATATGTCACGATGCATCACAATACGTCACGATGCGTCACGATACGTCACGATACGTCACAATGCGCCACGATACGTCACAATATGTCACGATGCATCACAATACGTCACGATGTGCCACGATACGTCACGATACGTCACAATACGTCCCGATACGTCCCGATGCATCACAATATGTCACGATGCACCGCGATACGTCCCGATGCATCACAATATGTCACGATGCACCACGAGACGTCACGATGCATCACCATACGTCACGATGCGCCACGATGCGTCACGATACGTCCCGATGCGCCACGATACGTCACGATATGTCACGATACGTCACGATACGTCACAATATGTCACGATGCATCACATACGTCACGATGCGTCACGATACGTCAGATACGTCACAATGCGCCACGATACGTCACATATGTCACGATGCATCACAATACGTCACAATACGTCCCGATGCATCACAATAGTCACGATGCATCACAATACGTCACGATGCATCACAATACGTCACGATGCGTCATGATAGATCACGATACGTCACAATGCGCCACGATACGTCACGATACGTCACAATATGTCACGATGCATCACAATATGTCCCGATGCGTCACGATACGTCACGATACTCACAATGCGCCACAATACGTCACGATACGTCACAATATGTCACAATGCGTCACGATACGTCACAATATGTCACTATGCATCACAATACGTCACGATGCGTCACGATACGTCACGATACGTCACAATGCGCCACAATACGTCACGATACGTCACAATATGTCACGATACGTCACGATACGTCACAATATGCACGATATGTCACGATACGTCACAATATGTCACGATGCATCACAATACGTCACGATGCGTCACGATACGTCACGATACGTCACAATGCGCCACAATACGTCACGATACGTACAATATGTCACAATGCCATCAAATATGTCACGATACGTCACATACGTCCCGATACGTCCCGATGCATCACGATATGTCACGATGCGTCACGATACTCCGATACGTCACAATGCGCACGATACGTCACAATATGTCACGATGCATCACAATACGTCCCGATACGTCCCGATGCATCACGATACGTCACGATGCGTCACGATACGTCACGATACGTCACAATGCGCCACGATACGTCACAATATGTCCCGATGCATCACAATACGTCACAATACGTCCCGATGCGTCACATATGTCACGATACGTCCCGATGCATCACAATACGTCACGATGCGTCACGATACATCACGATACGTCACATGCGCCACGATACTCACGATACGTCCAATATGTCACGATGCGTCACATATGTCACGATACGTCCCGATGCATCACATATGTCACGATACGTCACGATACGTCACAATATGTCACGATGCATCACAATACGTCACGATGCGTCACGATACGTCACGATACGTCACAATGCGCCACAATACGTCACGATACGTCACAATATGTCACAATGCATCACAATATGTCACGATACGTCACAATACGTCCCGATACGTCCCGATGCATCACGATATGTCACGATACGTCACGATACGTCACAATATGTCACGATGCATCACAATACGTCACGATGCGTCACGATACGTCAAACGATACGTCACAATGCGCCACGATACGTCACAATATGTCACGATGCATCACATACGTCACGATGCGTCACGATACGTCACGATACGTCACAATGCGCCACGATACGTCACAATATGTCACAATGCATCACAATATGTTACGATACGTCCACAATACGTCCCGATACGTCCCGATGCATCACGATATGTACGATACGTCACAATACGTCACAATACGTCACGATACGTCACAATACGTCACGATGTGCCACGATACGTCACGATACGTCACAATACGTCCCGATACGTCCCGATGCATCACAATATGTCACGATGCGCCACGATGCGTCACGATGCGCCACGATGCGTCACGATGCGTCACGATACGTCCCGATGCGCCACGATGCGTCACGATACGTCCCGATGCGCCACGATACGTCACGATACGTCACGATTCGTCACGATGCGCCACTATGCACCATGATACGTCACGATGCATCACAATACGTCACGATGCGCCACGATGCGTCACGATACGTCCCGATGCGCCACAATACGTCACGATACGTCACGATTCGTCACGATGCGCCACGATACGTCACGATACGTCACGCTTCGTCACGATACGTCACGATACGTCACGATGCGTCACGATACGTCGTGATGCATCACGATACGTCCCGATACGTCACGATACGTCACGATGCATCACAATATTCACGATGTGCCACGATACGTCACGATACGTCACGGTGCGCCACGATACAATTAGATACGACACGACAAGACCGTTAAGATATGATACTATACGATAGGAAAAGAGAAAAAGACACAAGATAAGTAAGATGCTATAAAAAAGAGACTCCACGATACAATAGGTCGACGATTCGATAC
>JAAOOA010003217.1:10000-17500 GCA_012861695.1 Trematomus loennbergii | reverse complement strand
TGATAGTGGCATTGACTAGTACCCAGTACTGGGAGAGAACCAGGTTACAGCACATGTCTTTTCGACCCAGGAAAGAGTGCTCGAAACGTGGCAGAAGCATAGTCACACTGTGGGGTAACATGTTTCAAATGACAGCACACTGCTGCTTGTTGGCAGGCTGACTCACTTCACTGGTCTCACACACACACCCAGGGGGGAGAAAGAGGACACATTGACCCAGGAAAGAAGCCTCAAAACACAGGTAAAACTGTGTTAAAGTGTGGGGGAACATGTTTCAAATGACAGCACACTGCTGCTTGTTGGCAGGCTGACTCACTTCACTTGTCTCACACACACCCAGGGGGGGAGAAAGAGGACACATTTACCCAGGAAAGAGTGCTCGAAAGCTGGCTACAGCAGAGTCACAGTGTGGAGGAACATGTTTCAAATGACAGCACACTGCTGCTTGTTGGCAGGCTGACTCACTTCACTTGTCTCACACACACCCAGGGGGGAGAAAGAGGACACATTGACCCAGGAAAGAAGCCTCAAAACACAGGTAAAACTGTGTTAAACTGTGGGGGAATATGTTTCAAATGACAGCACACTGCTGCTTGTTGGCAGGCTGACTCACTTCACTGGTCTCTCACACACACCCATGGGGGAGAAAGAGGACACATTGACCCAGGAAAGAAGCCTCAAAACACAGGTAAAACTGTGTTAAAGTGTGGGGGAACATGTTTCAAATGACAGCACACTGCTGCTTGTTGGCAGGCTGACTCACTTCACTGGTCTCTCACACACACCCAGGGGGGAGAAAGAGGACACATTGACCCAGGAAAGAAGCCTCAAAACACAGGTAAAACTGTGTTAAAGTGTGGGGGAACATGTTTCAAATGACAGCACACTGCTGCTTGTTGGCAGGCTGACTCACTTCACTTGTCTCACACACACCCAGGGGGGGAGAAAGAGGACACATTACCCAGGAAAGAGTGCTCGAAAGCTGGCTACAGCAGAGTCACAGTGTGGAGGAACATGTTTCAAATGACAGCACACTGCTGCTTGTTGGCAGGCTGACTCACTTCACTGGTCTCACACACACCCAGGGGGGAGAAAGAGGACACATTGACCCAGGAAAGAAGCCTCAAAACACAGGTAAAACTGTGTTAAACTGTGGGGGAACATGTTTCAAATGACAGCACACTGCTGCTTGTTGGCAGGCTGACTCACTTCACTTGTCTCACACACACCCAGGGGGGGGAGAAAGAGGACACATTTACCCAGGAAAGAGTGCTCGAAAGCTGGCTACAGCAGAGTCACAGTGTGGAGGAACATGTTTCAAATGACAGCACACTGCTGCTTGTTGGCAGGCTGACTCACTTCACTGGTCTCACACACACACCCAGGGGGGAGAAAGAGGACACATTGACCCAGGAAAGAAGCCTCAAAACACAGGTAAAACTGTGTTAAAGTGTGGGGGAACATGTTTCAAATGACAGCACACTGCTGCTTGTTGGCAGGCTGACTCACTTCACTTGTCTCACACACACCCAGGGGGGGAGAAAGAGGACACATTACCCAGGAAAGAGTGCTCGAAAGCTGGCTACAGCAGAGTCACAGTGTGGAGGAACATGTTTCAAATGACAGCACACTGCTGCTTGTTGGCAGGCTGACTCACTTCACTGGTCTCACACACACCCAGGGGGGAGAAAGAGGACACATTGACCCAGGAAAGAAGCCTCAAAACACAGGTAAAACTGTGTTAAAGTGTGGGGGAACATGTTTCAAATGACAGCACACTGCTGCTTGTTGGCAGGCTGACTCACTTCACTTGTCTCACACACACCCAGGGGGGGGAGAAAGAGGACACATTTACCCAGGAAAGAGTGCTCGAAAGCTGGCTACAGCAGAGTCACAGTGTGGAGGAACATGTTTCAAATGACAGCACACTGCTGCTTGTTGGCAGGCTGACTCACTTCACTGGTCTCACACACACACCCAGGGGGGAGAAAGAGGACACATTGACCCAGGAAAGAAGCCTCAAAACACAGGTAAAACTGTGTTAAACTGTGGGGGAATATGTTTCAAATGACAGCACACTGCTGCTTGTTGGCAGGCTGACTCACTTCACTGGTCTCTCACACACACCCAGGGGGGAGAAAGAGGACACATTGACCCAGGAAAGAAGCCTCAAAACACAGGTAAAACTGTGTTAAAGTGTGGGGGAACATGTTTCAAATGACAGCACACTGCTGCTTGTTGGCAGGCTGACTCACTTCACTGGTCTCACACACACACCCAGGGGGGAGAAAGAGGACACATTGACCCAGGAAAGAAGCCTCAAAACACAGGTAAAAGTGTGTTACAGTGTGGGGGAACATGTTTCAAATGACAGCACACTGCTGCTTGTTGGCAGGCTGACTCACTTCACTTGTCTCACACACACCCAGGGGGGGGAGAAAGAGGACACATTTACCCAGGAAAGAGTGCTCGAAAGCTGGCTACAGCAGAGTCACAGTGTGGAGGAACATGTTTCAAATGACAGCACACTGCTGCTTGTTGGCAGGCTGACTCACTTCACTGGTCTCTCACACACACCCAGGGGGGAGAAAGAGGACACATTGACCCAGGAAAGAAGCCTCAAAACACAGGTAAAACTGTGTTAAAGTGTGGGGGAACATGTTTCAAATGACAGCACACTGCTGCTTGTTGGCAGGCTGACTCACTTCACTTGTCTCACACACACCCAGGGGGGGGAGAAAGAGGACACATTGACCCAGGAAAGAAGCCTCAAAACACAGGTAAAACTGTGTTAAACTGTGGGGGAATATGTTTCAAATGACAGCACACTGCTGCTTGTTGGCAGGCTGACTCACTTCACTGGTCTCTCACACACACCCAGGGGGGAGAAAGAGGACACATTGACCCAGGAAAGAAGCCTCAAAACACAGGTAAAACTGTGTTAAAGTGTGGGGGAACATGTTTCAAATGACAGCACACTGCTGCTTGTTGGCAGGCTGACTCACTTCACTTGTCTCACACACACCCAGGGGGGGGAGAAAGAGGACACATTTACCCAGGAAAGAGTGCTCGAAAGCTGGCTACAGCAGAGTCACAGTGTGGAGGAACATGTTTCAAATGACAGCACACTGCTGCTTGTTGGCAGGCTGACTCACTTCACTGGTCTCACACACACACCCAGGGGGGAGAAAGAGGACACATTGACCCAGGAAAGAAGCCTCAAAACACAGGTAAAACTGTGTTAAAGTGTGGGGGAACATGTTTCAAATGACAGCACACTGCTGCTTGTTGGCAGGCTGACTCACTTCACTTGTCTCACACACACCCAGGGGGGGGAGAAAGAGGACACATTTACCCAGGAAAGAGTGCTCGAAAGCTGGCTACAGCAGAGTCACAGTGTGGAGGAACATGTTTCAAATGACAGCACACTGCTGCTTGTTGGCAGGCTGACTCACTTCACTGGTCTCACACACACACCCAGGGGGGAGAAAGAGGACACATTGACCCAGGAAAGAAGCCTCAAAACACAGGTAAAACTGTGTTAAAGTGTGGGGGAACATGTTTCAAATGACAGCACACTGCTGCTTGTTGGCAGGCTGACTCACTTCACTTGTCTCACACACACCCAGGGGGGGGAGAAAGAGGACACATTACCCAGGAAAGAGTGCTCGAAAGCTGGCTACAGCAGAGTCACAGTGTGGAGGAACATGTTTCAAATGACAGCACACTGCTGCTTGTTGGCAGGCTGACTCACTTCACTGGTCTCACACACACACCCAGGGGGGAGAAAGAGGACACATTGACCCAGGAAAGAAGCCTCAAAACACAGGTAAAACTGTGTTAAAGTGGGGGAACATGTTTCAAATGACAGCACACTGCTGCTTGTTGGCAGGCTGACTCACTTCACTTGTCTCACACACACCCAGGGGGGGGAGAAAGAGGACACATTTACCCAGGAAAGAGTGCTCGAAAGCTGGCTACAGCAGAGTCACAGTGTGGAGGAACATGTTTCAAATGACAGCACACTGCTGCTTGTTGGCAGGCTGACTCACTTCACTGGTCTCACACACACACCCAGGGGGGAGAAAGAGGACACATTGACCCAGGAAAGAAGCCTCAAAACACAGGTAAAACTGTGTTAAAGTGTGGGGGAACATGTTTCAAATGACAGCACACTGCTGCTTGTTGGCAGGCTGACTCACTTCACTTGTCTCACACACACCCAGGGGGGGGAGAAAGAGGACACATTTACCCAGGAAAGAGTGCTCGAAAGCTGGCTACAGCAGAGTCACAGTGTGGAGGAACATGTTTCAAATGACAGCACACTGCTGCTTGTTGGCAGGCTGACTCACTTCACTGGTCTCACACACACCCAGGGGGGAGAAAGAGGACACATTGACCCAGGAAAGAAGCCTCAAAACACAGGTAAAACTGTGTTAAAGTGTGGGGGAACATGTTTCAAATGACAGCACACTGCTGCTTGTTGGCAGGCTGACTCACTTCACTTGTCTCACACACACCCAGGGGGGGGAGAAAGAGGACACATTTACCCAGGAAAGAGTGCTCGAAAGCTGGCTACAGCAGAGTCACAGTGTGGAGGAACATGTTTCAAATGACAGCACACTGCTGCTTGTTGGCAGGCTGACTCACTTCACTGGTCTCACACACACCCAGGGGGGAGAAAGAGGACACATTGACCCAGGAAAGAAGCCTCAAAACACAGGTAAAACTGTGTTAAAGTGTGGGGGAACATGTTTCAAATGACAGCACACTGCTGCTTGTTGGCAGGCTGACTCACTTCACTTGTCTCACACACACCCAGGGGGGGGAGAAAGAGGACACATTTACCCAGGAAAGAGTGCTCGAAAGCTGGCTACAGCAGAGTCACAGTGTGGAGGAACATGTTTCAAATGACAGCACACTGCTGCTTGTTGGCAGGCTGACTCACTTCACTGGTCTCACACACACACCCAGGGGGGAGAAAGAGGACACATTGACCCAGGAAAGAAGCCTCAAAACACAGGTAAAACTGTGTTAAAGTGTGGGGGAACATGTTTCAAATGACAGCACACTGCTGCTTGTTGGCAGGCTGACTCACTTCACTGGTCTCTCACACACACCCAGGGGGGAGAAAGAGGACACATTGACCCAGGAAAGAAGCCTCAAAACACAGGTAAAACTGTGTTAAAGTGTGGGGAACATGTTTCAAATGACAGCACACTGCTGCTTGTTGGCAGGCTGACTCACTTCACTTGTCTCACACACACCCAGGGGGGAGAAAGAGGACACATTTACCCAGGAAAGAGTGCTCGAAAGCTGGCTACAGCAGAGTCACAGTGTGGAGGAACATGTTTCAAATGACAGCACACTGCTGCTTGTTGGCAGGCTGACTCACTTCACTGGTCTCACACACACCCAGGGGGGGAGAAAGAGGACACATTACCCAGGAAAGAGTGCTCGAAAGCTGGCTACAGCAGAGTCACAGTGTGGAGGAACATGTTTCAAATGACAGCACACTGCTGCTTGTTGGCAGGCTGACTCACTTCACTGGTCTCACACACACCCAGGGGGGAGAAAGAGGACACATTGACCCAGGAAAGAAGCCTCAAAACACAGGTAAAACTGTGTTAAACTGTGGGGGAATATGTTTCAAATGACAGCACACTGCTGCTTGTTGGCAGGCTGACTCACTTCACTGGTCTCTCACACACACCCAGGGGGGAGAAAGAGGACACATTGACCCAGGAAAGAAGCCTCAAAACACAGGTAAAACTGTGTTAAACTGTGGGGGAATATGTTTCAAATGACAGCACACTGCTGCTTGTTGGCAGGCTGACTCACTTCACTGGTCTCACACACACCCAGGGGGGAGAAAGAGGACACATTGACCCAGGAAAGAAGCCTCAAAACACAGGTAAAACTGTGTTAAAGTGTGGGGGAACATGTTTCAAATGACAGCACACTGCTGCTTGTTGGCAGGCTGACTCACTTCACTTGTCTCACACACACCCAGGGGGGGGAGAAAGAGGACACATTTACCCAGGAAAGAGTGCTCGAAAGCTGGCTACAGCAGAGTCACAGTGTGGAGGAACATGTTTCAAATGACAGCACACTGCTGCTTGTTGGCAGGCTGACTCACTTCACTGGTCTCACACACACACCCAGGGGGGAGAAAGAGGACACATTGACCCAGGAAAGAAGCCTCAAAACACAGGTAAAACTGTGTTAAACTGTGGGGGAATATGTTTCAAATGACAGCACACTGCTGCTTGTTGGCAGGCTGACTCACTTCACTTGTCTCACACACACCCAGGGGGGGAGAAAGAGGACACATTTACCCAGGAAAGAGTGCTCGAAAGCTGGCTACAGCAGAGTCACAGTGTGGAGGAATATGTTTCAAATGACAGCACACTGCTGCTTGTTGGCAGGCTGACTCACTTCACTGGTCTCACACACACACCCAGGGGGGAGAAAGAGGACACATTGACCCAGGAAAGAAGCCTCAAAACACAGGTAAAACTGTGTTAAAGTGTGGGGGAACATGTTTCAAATGACAGCACACTGCTGCTTGTTGGCAGGCTGACTCACTTCACTGGTCTCACACACACCCAGGGGGGGGAGAAAGAGGACACATTTACCCAGGAAAGAGTGCTCGAAAGCTGGCTACAGCAGAGTCACAGTGTGGAGGAACATGTTTCAAATGACAGCACACTGCTGCTTGTTGGCAGGCTGACTCACTTCACTGGTCTCACACACACCCAGGGGGGGGAGAAAGAGGACACATTTACCCAGGAAAGAGTGCTCGAAAGCTGGCTACAGCAGAGTCACAGTGTGGAGGAACATGTTTCAAATGACAGCACACTGCTGCTTGTTGGCAGGCTGACTCACTTCACTGGTCTCACACACACACCCAGGGGGGAGAAAGAGGACACATTGACCCAGGAAAGAAGCCTCAAAACACAGGTAAAACTGTGTTAAAGTGTGGGGGAACATGTTTCAAATGACAGCACACTGCTGCTTGTTGGCAGGCTGACTCACTTCACTTGTCTCACACACACCCAGGGGGGGGAGAAAGAGGACACATTTACCCAGGAAAGAGTGCTCGAAAGCTGGCTACAGCAGAGTCACAGTGTGGAGGAACATGTTTCAAATGACAGCACACTGCTGCTTGTTGGCAGGCTGACTCACTTCACTGGTCTCACACACACCCAGGGGGGGAGAAAGAGGACACATTTACCCAGGAAAGAGTGCTCGAAAGCTGGCTACAGCAGAGTCACAGTGTGGAGGAACATGTTTCAAATGACAGCACACTGCTGCTTGTTGGCAGGCTGACTCACTTCACTGGTCTCACACACACCAGGGGGGAGAAAGAGGACACATTGACCCAGGAAAGAAGCCTCAAAACACAGGTAAAACTGTGTTAAACTGTGGGGGAACATGTTTTAATGCAGTTACTATGTGTCCCCACAGGGGGGGGCGCATCAGTGCAGAGAGAAGCCT
>JAAOOA010003216.1:0-24377 GCA_012861695.1 Trematomus loennbergii | reverse complement strand
ATTAAAATATATAATAAATAAAACAAATTAATTAAATCACACACAACCAAACAATCAATGAATAGACTCAGGCTGGAAAACAGAGCTCTCTCTCTCTCTCTCTATCTCTCTCTCTCTCTCTCTCTCTCTCTCTCTCTCTCTCTCTCTGTCTCTCTCTCGTCTCTCTGTCTCTCTCTCTGTCTCTGTCTCTGTCTCTCTCTCTCTGTCTCTCTCTCTCTCTCCTCTCTCTCTATTTATATTGTATAAATAAATATGAGCACACATTGTCTCACAAGCAAACAACCCTCCTTAAAAGCAGTCAAGTGTACAGTCCACTGTCCAGCAAAGACCCAGATGCCTGAACAGGCCATATCCAAATCTGTATTTCAAAGTTTTCGAGCAGGAACAAACATGTTTGCATTGTCGGGCAATGCATGTTTGATTGCAAACTGTCGGGAAGGTGGGGGCTCTCCATCTCCAGCTGCCGTGTTTGCTCCTGCTGGGAACCGGGTGGGGTGGTTGTGTTTTAGGTGTAGTTTAAAATGTGTGGTATTGCCTGCTTTTGTCACTACCTTTTTTAAACAAATGCGACACACTGCCGGCTCATTCAAGTCCGTAGGTTTGCCTCGTTCATTTGGCTTGAATCCAAAATACTGCCACACCGGAGAATCGAGATGTGTAGTCCACAGCGCGTGGAGCTGCAGGATTTCTGCTTCTCACACGTTGCACCGCTATTTTATTGTCATTTCCGGACACCTAAAATACTGCCAGACCCGTGAAGCCATTTTCGCGAGCTTGTTTTGCCGCGCACAGAGAAAAGTGTCATGTATTTTACGTCATCATTTTACGTCATGCGATCGGCTCTCGCGATCTGCATTTTTAGGGGAGTGAGTATCGGCCGATATCGATCGATCGGAGCATCCCTAATTGACACCTACAAATTGAACCATAAAAGTTATTTTTAAAAAAAGGATCTGTACCATGAGTCAGTGCTGAAGTGATGACTCTCAAAGCGTTCACCGCACAGGCGAGAAGAAACTTTGGGAGTCCATTTATTTCTCCGGATGTTCAGCACCCACTGGCCCAGCCTGTCTGGATCACCTAAAGGAAACCTTTATACAAACATACATGAAAAGTTATATGTTAGGTGTGTAGGGTTACAGACTGCTTAACAAGCAAAGCATAGAACTTAAATTAGTGATGCAATGCTGAAATGTAAAAATGTGACAGTCAAAAAGCTTCGGTGTTTTAATGCCATATTCACTTAATAACGCATGAGTTGGTAAATGTCATCTACGTTGCACCTGCTGAAATACATGCATACCAAGTTACTGCGTGGCACTTTGGTTTTGATAAAACAGTGTAGTTCCACTATATAAACACATTCATAATCAAACGAGACAATCTGCAGGATAATTAGCTAATTTTTGTTATTCTTAATGCTTGTCATCACGTTAATAAAATAAAAATGATTGGTGTTGAAACACGATGTTCAGCTTAATAAGCCTTGTTCAACATAATTTATTTCGCTAATACTACAGCGGGCTGCAGGCGAACCAAGTCCGCGCTTCGCTGCATTCCTTGATCTCCAGTTATAACGGCGGACTCCACCGCCCGGAGCTAACGGAGCCGCAGGGGGCTCCGGGACGCCGGCTGGAGCTAGCTCCCTGCGGCTCCGTTAGCTCCGGCCGCGGACTCTGGCGGCCACCACTGGGATAATTGGGTCCCCTTTAACATTTGCTCCCGTTTAGCATTATGGGCGTCATAGCCATAGACTATAAAAGTCTTACCCAAGGCTGAATCATAAACTAAACTGTATATATATACAGTGGCGTTTTTATATGTACAAAGTGGTGGGGCACAAAAAACGTAGATGTCTATATATAAGCTTCTGCAGTGACGTGCAGTGAGGTTCATGGCTGCTGAGGCACTGACTCTGGCTCTTCAGGTTTACAAATATTATATTTTGACCTAAACCAAAATATAATATTATTTTCAAAGCTTTTTTTGTCTGATGCTTCGATTAATTTTAAACAGACAGTTCAACAAAGGATACCCAAAAAATGTAATTTTATCATTTAAATATTGAATTGTTCTCTCTTAGTAAGATCCCATTTTCAATCAAATGGCGGTCTTACCTTGACTTGAAGATGAAGTCCATTTGCCTATCCTTCTGGACAAACATTTCTATTACTTTTTTGTAAAAGTCCTCCTTATCTTCTTGTAGTTTCAAAGTCTATCATAAATCTAATCGATAGATTTATGATTCAAAAATGATAAAAATAGGGTAGACATGTGGATGTTATCCGGCTGAACAAAACGTGCATTTATCTAACAGGTACGTTTCCCACAGATCTTATTTCGAGCTATTTTCTAAAATCCTATGGAGAAATCTCATTGCTTTTTTGTCGAGGGAAGCCATGCGCAGCTTACTTCCTGGTTTTAGGACGCGTCACTGCAGCTCTCTCTCTCCTCTTCACACACCACACTTTTCGCGGCACACGTACTTACAGCCAATCAGCTCTGAATGATGTGAGATGACGTATGGTGGGGATGGCAGCTCATGGCCCCTATGGTCATTATTTTTTTGCCACACACATTAAATAGGAAAATACTCTGAGCATGCGCAGTGTAGTTTTTACAGTCACCGTTCAGTTAGACAGTGAGAGGGAGGGGCATGATCAGGTTTTGCCCCACATGGCTCAAAACAGCTCAATAGGCACACACTGTAGACACTAATTAGAAGAACACAGACTAAAACAGAAATGTGCAGACGAATCAGATGATTAAACATGATCTTAAAATATATTTTATATACTTTTTTATTTATTTTTTGTATTCATTATTTGTAATACTTTCTGCTGACACTAGGTGGGGCTGTGCCCCACCTGCCCCCTAATGACCAGTCGCCACTGTATATATATATATATATACACATGTATAAAGGGTTACGTCCTTAGCTGGCTAATAAGCTACATAACAAGCTAAGCTAACAAGCACACAAACACCTGCTAACATGTATAATATTATCATTTTATTCACCGAAAAAAGCTGAGAGTAGACTTCTTGGAAGTTCTGTTAGTACCATCAAGCGCACAGCACGACATTTTATTGTCTGGTAACAACATTCCCTAAAAGGCACAATCACCACGAACACGGCTAAAGGGTCAAGTACAGTAACTACAACTAGCTAACGTTGTAGCCTAGCAGAGTGGACAGTGAGGCACGTACCTGTCCATCAAAGTGACCACGCCCTAATTTATGCAAAACTTTAAGACCTAATATAAATAAAAGGGTCGCGTTATAAAACAATTCACTCAACAATTAATAATCATTAAGGTGGAATCTAACTATATCCCAAATAATCTGTATTGCATCCAGGGGTAGAAATATGTTTATTCCTGCTGTAAAGATGGGCATGTTAACATGGGGCCTATGGAAATGGCTCCTTTCTGCAGTCATCGCCTATCGGCCAATAGATGAGCTGCGGCTCTGCCCAACCCAACATCGGACAAGGCTGTCCTGTAAAAATACAAGTCAAGGCTAAGTTTCAACACAGCTGCAACTTTGTCATATCCCAATCAATGCTGTGTGTAAAGTTATAGCGTTATATTTCTGGCTCGGTTCACTATAACACCGGTCACCTCACCATCAAAATGCATTATAAACGCCTTCAGATGCTTGAACATAAATTCGACGCCATCTGTAGCTTAGCTAGCAAAGCTAACTGTGGTGGTAGGTGAACTCATTGATCTATCTTTTGGTTGAAATAGTATAGTGCACTTACTTAGTACTGCACTTTACTGTTAACATTCCTTGTTAGGTAAAACACACACTTACCTGATTAGGCAAACGAGGTAGACAAATGTCCCAAGAATCCCCAACTTCACATCCAAAGTCAGCCACAGTGGATGTTTCTGTCCACAAAAAGTCTGACAAATTCTCTCAGCGCATGCTCGCAGTCGTCTGGGTTTCCATGGAGGAAAATGTGACTGCAACGGTCTTAACTAAAAGATCCTTGTTATACTGTGTTTTAAATACAAGTAGGGGAGGGAGCAGTTGAGCAATCTGATTAGACTGAGTATTTGAGATTGATGATTTAATATCGCCACTTATCTCTCCTGGAATTGCACTAATTGATTAATTGACTAATCTGTGAAGTCTCTCTGTTTTAACATCAGGACTTTATTGTTGCAGTAACATGAAGTCACCACTAGAGGGTGCTGCTGTCTCTCTAATAAAGCGTGTGTGTGTGTGTGTGGTGTGTGTGTGTGTGTGTGTGTGTGTGTGTGTGTGTGTGTGTGTGTGTGTGTGTGTGTGTGTGTGTGTGTGTGTGTGTGTGTGTGTGTGTGTGTGTGTGTGTGTGGTGTGTGGTGTGTGTGTGTGTGTGTGTGTGTGTGTGTGTGAAGTACAGAGTATTGAGGCTTTAATCCTAATTCTAAAATCAAGTATTTGAACACAAGTGTTTTAAAGCACACATTTAAAGCATGCAAATAGGAAAGCAGAAGTAAATATAATTCAATTCAAAAAGCACTTTTATATCTATATATATTAAAAGTAATACAAAAAACATATATATTACAAAGCAAGGAGTGAGTTTAAAAGCCTGGCTTATTTTATTTTTAATAAAACTAAAATACAAAATGTGTCTGAAATGTTTTTTTCTACAGACTGATCCTGTGACTCCTGATGTTTCTCTCACAGCCGACATGTGTCAGAGTCTGAGGACAAACATCATCACTGCAGTCAGGATATCATCTCTCACACACACACACACACACACACACACACACACACACACTCACAGTGTGTAACTGGAGAGAGTAACCAGTGACCGTGTGAATTGTTCACTCAGCAGAAGACCCTCAGACTCCTCGGGCTCTTTCTCTGGAAATCAGACCCTATGAGCAGAAACAGAGTCATGGACTCTAACTGTATATCTGTAGACTTGGTATGTCTTAAATGTCCGGTTAGGATGTATTAGAACAAAATCTAAAATGTAAATTGTAAATAAGCCATCTGTGTGTCAAATATGTCTAATATGTCTTAAATGATATGATGAATTGGAAATGGGGGACCCTGATGTAAACAAGACGAAAGTCTTTCTCTGGTCTGCATCCCCTTAACAATTGTATGTTTTGAGCTGTACTGTACTGTACCCAATATACAAGCTGTTAATAAACTTTTCAATCAATCAATCAATCAATCAATGGAGCTGCTGATTGATTTGAATGATGATCCTCTCATTGAGCACGGATTGTGACTCACAGGGACAGTTAGAGTTGATGCTGAATGTGAACTCTTCCTGTCTTTCTAACACAGACAGTGTGAAAGGAGACCACCTCCTGATTGGTGGAGGTGTCTTTGTGCCAACAGTGATTTTGACTTCTACCACAAATCTACTTCCGTTCGAAAACATGTGCATAATTAAAACACATGCATGTAAAGCTCAGCTGACCCTCACCTCTCATTATCTGATGCTCAGAATATTCTAGCATGATTATTGATCCTGCAGGAAAGCAGCCTTCATCACTGGAGGATGCATGATGCTGCATATTGGAGAGGAAGAGAGAGGAAGAGAGAGGAAGAGAGGAGAGGGTGGAGCTGCTGGAGTCTCTCGTCTCACACCATCTGTCTCTGAAGAGGAGGAGGAAGAGGCTCCTCCCCCTGCAGCCGGTCTGAAGTTGAGCTCCAGTCTGCTCCTCCTCTTACTGAACCTCCTGCATGTCTTTCTGCTGCACCTCCTCTTATTGCACCTCCTTATTCTCCTCCTGCACCTCCTTTATGCTGTGACTC
Organism: Trematomus loennbergii; assembly: GCA_012861695.1. NCBI lineage: Eukaryota > Metazoa > Chordata > Actinopteri > Perciformes > Nototheniidae > Trematomus > Trematomus loennbergii. The sequence goes on along the minus strand of JAAOOA010003216.1, from coordinate 18,602 downwards.
CGCTCCTCTCTCACCCTCCACCAGAAGAGAGGCAGGGATGCAGAGATCCGCTGCGGGAAAGAGGAGTCTGCAGCCCGGATCCACAGCTCAGAAACCCCGCTGAGAGACAGACTGCCGGTCCATAGATCAAGGTAAGAAACCCCCCTCTTCCTCCTCCTCTTCCTCCTACTCTTCCTCCTCCTCTCTCCTGCTGTATTCAACCTGCAGATATGTAATGTCCTGCAGGAACAATGCTGCAGTGGCTGGAGAACAGATCGATAGCAGCATTATCCTCGTTTCGTCTTATTGTGAACATGATGCTTTTCATCGCTGCAGAAACACTTGATAAGGTTTTTATTTGATGCATATTCATGTGCTCACAATACCACAGATATTACAAATGATATGCTTTTTTAAATGATTATCAGTGAGCATTGAGGTCTGTGTGAAAGCAGAGTCGACACAAGGATACATTTGTGAGTTTTGTATTTGTATTTTAAGCTCAACAAACTTCAAGCTTGTATCTGATCCTGGTAAAATAATACGATGAAATGTCAAATATACCCGATGTTATTGGGGTTGTTTGCCCAGATATAGACGTTAATATGTTATCAGCAGCTTCAGTGGAGATATGACAATGACCAACTGAAGTCCTCCTCCAACAGAGCAACATGAATATGTAGGACACAGACCAAATAAAACAGATAAAACATATGGAATAGTGCAAGAGAAGAGATAATATTGGTGGAAACAACTAATATTCTGAGGAGAAATCTGCAAAATGTGAAGTCTGAAATAAAAATAAAGCTGTAAGAGCACTTCTGCTTAGTGCTGCTAAATCATAACTTATTTTAAATTGACTTATGAGGTTTATTTTAGTAACTGTGGTTAGTTTTCAATCTAAAAACTGCATTTCCTAAAAAACGCGATTTTGTGTATGTCCCTCTTCGGCCCCCGTAGAATGGGCGATCAGGTGTCTAAATTGAAGCAGTTGAGTTCATCCGACATGGAGGAGCAGAGATTCTTCCAGAACCAGAACCAGGACTACGTGGACCAGGCAGGGTCTGGTTCTGGATCCGAGGAGAGAGCCAACGAGCCGCTGGACGAGGAGGGCAAGGTGAGGAGCTCCGGAGCCGCTTTATAACACCTTATATCGGGGTTAACGACGAGCTAACAGGCTAAGGAGCTAACACCATGCTAACAGGCTAACAGCTGGGCTAGCTCAGGTTTGTTATGGTTTCAGAATCCTTCATTAGTCCTGCAGAGGGGACAGTGTTACAGCCACGTGAAGACCACTGTTAGATAAAGAGCATGCATATAGTATTTAAAATAGTAGTACAGAATAGAAGCAGTTATTGCTTCATGTCTGTAACTTGTTTATGTTCCTCAGGTGAGCGCTTCCTTCCAGAAGAAGGTCCAGAGTAAGATTAAAGACCTGCTGCAGCAGATGGAGGAAGGTCTGAAGACAGCCGACCCTCACGACTTCTCCACCTACACCGGCTGGACAGGTGAGTCAGCACGATACACCTGTGAACAAACCTTTGTTATAAGAAGTTTGATGAACAGTTCTTTCTCAAAATAAAAGCCCCAGGAATCAACAATATGGCGACTGCTATCAAAACTAAGCATTGGACATTTTACATTAATGATGTGACCGCCTATGTTTCCTGTAGTTATTGAATTGCTCTTTTTACTGCACATTTACATGACAACACAACAACATGTGGGCCCAGGTGGTCGTCCTATCTAGATAGCGCTTTTCTAGAAACTCAAAGACACTATAAGACAATAAGCAAAACTCACACCCTACAAAGAACAGTTGGGTGTTCAGATACCCCGCTAGAGAACATTTCTGCCCCCTGGCCTTCCTGTAGAGTCATACAACCCTTGGTGAACACATCTGTTATCACACATATGCCATTCCCAGGATACAGCAGTTACATTTCATTAGGATTACGCTGTAATAAGCTTTGATACCATCATAGCCATAACATGTGTGTCCAGGCATCGCCCTGCTGTGCCTGTTATGTGACCCTCTATGTTTCTTGTAGTTATTTAACTGTAAGTCCTAATATAAAGTCTCTAATCCCTGAGTTGTGTCTATAAGTAAATAAAATAGAATATAATTGAAATAGTGCAGAATAGTCTATATACAAGTAATTGGAATATTGATATTTATGAGTTGCAAAAGATGAATGTTATGGATGTTCTTTCAAAAGTTCAGGTGTTTATGTGACCGTTTATTATTTTATTATTATTATTATTATTATTATTATTATATCTTATCTTAGACTGTAAATACTAATCTAACCCTGAGTGTTGTCTGCAGGCATCGCCCTGCTGTACCTGCAGCTGCACCGCTGCTCCCAGGAATCCTCCCACCTGCAGAGGGCGCTGGACTACGTGAAGCGAACCCTCCGGATCCTGAACGGGCGTAAGGTCTCCTTCCTGTGTGGAGACGCAGGCCCTCTGGCTGTGGGAGCTGTGGTTCATCACAAGCTGAGGAACACTGAGGAGAGCCAGGACTGCCTGAACAGGTGAGAGGACACCTGGGGTTAAAGGCTCCTATTGTGCTGTTTGTAGGCATATATTACAGGTCTCAGATATATAACATATTTCAAAAACAAACTGAAGTGTTTTGCTCAAAATACCAAACAGATCATCACAGATCAGTTCCTTTTCATTTCCTGCTTCTTCACACACACTCTCTCCAGCACAGGTTAGCTCTGAGTGTTAGCATGCTAAACACAGACCATATTACTTCCAGAACACGTCTCATTGTTTCTGACAGCAACGTTTCTGATTGGCCGTGGGTGTAAAGCCCGCCCACATTTTAGTAATGTCGTTGTGTGTGTGTGTGTGTGTGTGTGTGTGTGTGTGTGTGTGTGTGTGTGTGTGTGTGGTGTGTGTGTGTGGTGTGTGTGTGTGTGTGTGTGGTGTGTGTGTGTGTGTGTGTGTGTGTGTGTGTGTGTGTGTGTGTGTGTGTGTGTGTGTGTGTGGTGTGTGTGTGTGTGGTGTGTGTGTGTGTGTGTGTGGTGTGTGTGTGTGTGTGTGTGTGTGTGTGTGTGTGTGTGTGTGTGTGTGTGTGGTGTGTGTGTGTGTGTGTGTGTGTGTGTGTGTGTGTGTGTGTGTGTGTGTGTGTGTGTGTGTGTGGTGTGTGTGTGTGTGTGTGTGTGTAGGCTGGTGCTCCTCCAGAGTTCAGTCCTCAGTGACTCTGACCTCTCTGATGAACTCCTGTACGGTCGCGCTGGCTTCCTGTTCGCTCTGCTGTACGTCAACAGAGAGATGGGAGAGAACACGGTGGAGGAGAGCACCATCACTCAGGTGAGACACACACACACACACACACACACACACACAAACTGCAGGGCCAGCTGTCCACTTTGGTAAAGAGCCAGGACAAAACACAAATACTGTACACACACACACTCACTCACTCACTCACCCTCCTCTCTCTGTGTGTTCAGGTGGTGTCTGCGATCCTGGACTCGGGGAAGTCTCTCTCTCAGGACCAGAAGAAGACGGAGCGCTGTCCTCTGCTGTACGAGTGGCACAGGAAGCAGTACCTGGGAGCGGCTCATGGGCTCACTGGCATCTTCTACATGCGCTGCAGGTAACACCTGACCTACAGGTAACACCTGCTCTACAGGTAACACCTGGTCTGCAGGTAACACCTGCTCTACAGGTAACACCTGATCTACAGGTAACACCTGATCTGCAGGTAACACCTGATCTACAGGTAACACCTGATCTACAGGTAACACCTGATCTGCAGGTAACACCTGATCTGCAGGTAACACCTGATCTGCAGGTAACACCTGATCTACAGGTAACACCTGATCTGCAGGTAACACCTGATCTACAGGTAACACCTGATCTACAGGTAACACCTGATCTGCAGGTAACACCTGATATACAGGTAACACCTGATATACAGGTAACACCTGATCTGCAGGTAACACCTGATCTGCAGGTAACACCTGATCTGCAGGTAACACCTGATCTGCAGGTAACACCTGATCTGCAGGTAACACCTGATCTGCAGGTAACACCTGATCTACAGGTAACACCTGATCTACAGGTAACACGTAACACCTGATCTACAGGTAACACCTGATCTACAGATCTACAGGTAACACCTGACCTACAGGTAACACCTGACCTACAGGTAACACCTGATCTACAGGTAACACCTGACCTACAGGTAACACCTGATCTACAGGTAACACCTGGTCTACAGGTAACACCTGATCTGCAGGTAACACCTGATCTACAGGTAACACCTGATCTGCAGGTAACACCTGATCTACAGGTAACACCTGGTCTACAGGTAACACCTGATCTGCAGGTAACACCTGATATACAGGTAACACCTGATCTGCAGGTAACACCTGATCTGCAGGTAACACCTGATATACAGGTAACACCTGATCTGCAGGTAACACCTGATCTACAGGTAACACCTGATCTGCAGGTAACACCTGATCTACAGGTAACACCTGATCTGCAGGTAACACCTGATCTACAGGTAACACCTGATCTGCAGGTAACACCTGATCTACAGGTAACACCTGATCTACAGGTAACACGTAACACCTGATCTACAGGTAACACCTGATCTACAGGTAACACCTGACCTACAGGTAACACCTGACCTACAGGTAACACCTGATCTACAGGTAACACCTGATCTGCAGGTAACACCTGATCTACAGGTAACACCTGACCTACAGGTAACACCTGATCTACAGGTAACACCTGATCTGCAGGTAACACCTGATCTGCAGGTAACACCTGATCTACAGGTAACACCTGATCTACAGGTAACACCTGACCTACAGGTAACACCTGACCTACAGGTAACACCTGATCTACAGGTAACACCTGATCTACAGGTAACACCTGATCTACAGGTAACACGTAACACCTGATCTACAGGTAACACCTGATCTACAGGTAACACCTGATCTACAGGTAACACCTGACCTACAGGTAACACCTGACCTACAGGTAACACCTGATCTACAGGTAACACCTGACCTACAGGTAACACCTGATCTACAGGTAACACCTGACCTACAGGTAACACCTGATCTGCAGGTAACACCTGATCTACAGGTAACACCTGATCTACAGGTAACACCTGACCTACAGGTAACACCTGATCTACAGGTAACACCTGATCTACAGGTAACACTGATCTACAGGTAACACCTGACCTACAGGTAACACCTGATCTACAGGTAACACCTGACCTACAGGTAACACCTGATCTACAGGTAACACCTGGTCTACAGGTAACACCTGATCTGCAGGTAACACCTGATCTACAGGTAACACCTGATCTACAGGTAACACCTGGTCTACAGGTAACACCTGATCTGCAGGTAACACCTGATCTACAGGTAACACCTGATCTGCAGGTAACACCTGATCTACAGGTAACACCTGATCTACAGGTAACACGTAACACCTGATCTACAGGTAACACCTGATCTACAGGTAACACCTGATCTACAGGTAACACCTGATCTACAGGTAACACCTGACCTACAGGTAACACCTGATCTACAGGTAACACCTGATCTACAGGTAACACCTGATCTACAGGTAACACCTGATCTGCAGGTAACACCTGATCTACAGGTAACACCTGACCTACAGGTAACACCTGATCTACAGGTAACACCTGATCTACAGGTAACACCTGATCTGCAGGTAACACCTGATCTACAGGTAACACCTGATCTACAGGTAACACCTGGTCTACAGGTAACACCTGATCTACAGGTAACACGTAACACCTGATCTACAGGTAACACCTGATCTACAGGTAACACCTGACCTACAGGTAACACCTGACCTACAGGTAACACCTGATCTACAGGTAACACCTGACCTACAGGTAACACCTGATCTACAGGTAACACCTGATCTGCAGGTAACACCTGACCTACAGGTAACACCTGACCTACAGGTAACACCTGACCTACAGGTAACACCTGACCTACAGGTAACACCTGATCTACAGGTAACACCTGATCTACAGGTAACACCTGATCTACAGGTAACACCTGATCTGCAGGTAACACCTGACCTACAGGTAACACCTGACCTACAGGTAACACCTGATCTACAGGTAACACCTGACCTACAGGTAACACCTGATCTACAGGTAACACCTGATCTACAGGTAACACCTGATCTGCAGGTAACACCTGATCTACAGGTAACACCTGATCTACAGGTAACACGTAACACCTGATCTACAGGTAACACCTGATCTACAGGTAACACCTGATCTACAGGTAACACCTGATCTACAGGTAACACCTGACCTACAGGTAACACCTGATCTACAGGTAACACCTGATCTACAGGTAACACCTGATCTGCAGGTAACACCTGATCTGCAGGTAACACCTGACCTACAGGTAACACCTGATCTACAGGTAACACCTGATCTACAGGTAACACCTGATCTACAGGTAACACCTGATCTGCAGGTAACACCTGACCTACAGGTAACACCTGACCTACAGGTAACACCTGATCTACAGGTAACACCTGATCTACAGGTAACACCTGACCTACAGGTAACACCTGATCTACAGGTAACACCTGATCTACAGGTAACACTGATCTACAGGTAACACCTGATCTACAGGTAACACCTGACCTACAGGTAACACCTGGTCTACAGGTAACACCTGATCTACAGGTAACACCTGATCTACAGGTAACACGTAACACCTGATCTACAGGTAACACCTGATCTACAGGTAACACCTGACCTACAGGTAACACCTGACCTACAGGTAACACCTGATCTACAGGTAACACCTGACCTACAGGTAACACCTGATCTACAGGTAACACCTGATCTACAGGTAACACCTGATCTGCAGGTAACACCTGATCTACAGGTACACCTGACCTACAGGTAACACCTGATCTACAGGTAACACCTGATCTGCAGGTAACACCTGACCTACAGGTAACACCTGACCTACAGGTAACACCTGATCTACAGGTAACACCTGATCTACAGGTAACACCTGACCTACAGGTAACACCTGATCTACAGGTAACACCTGATCTACAGGTAACACCTGATCTACAGGTAACACCTGATCTACAGGTAACACCTGACCTACAGGTAACACCTGGTCTACAGGTAACACCTGATCTACAGGTAACACCTGATCTACAGGTAACACGTAACACCTGATCTACAGGTAACACCTGATCTACAGGTAACACCTGATCTACAGGTAACACCTGACCTACAGGTAACACCTGACCTACAGGTAACACCTGATCTACAGGTAACACCTGACCTACAGGTAACACCTGATCTACAGGTAACACCTGATCTACAGGTAACACCTGATCTGCAGGTAACACCTGATCTACAGGTAACACCTGACCTACAGGTAACACCTGATCTGCAGGTAACACCTGATCTGCAGGTAACACCTGATCTACAGGTAACACCTGATCTACAGGTAACACCTGACCTACAGGTAACACCTGACCTACAGGTAACACCTGATCTACAGGTAACACCTGATCTACAGGTAACACCTGACCTACAGGTAACACCTGATCTACAGGTAACACCTGACCTACAGGTAACACCTGATCTACAGGTAACACCTGGTCTACAGGTAACACCTGATCTGCAGGTAACACCTGATCTACAGGTAACACCTGATCTACAGGTAACACCTGGTCTACAGGTAACACCTGATCTGCAGGTAACACCTGATATACAGGTAACACCTGATCTGCAGGTAACACCTGATCTGCAGGTAACACCTGATATACAGGTAACACCTGATCTGCAGGTAACACCTGATCTACAGGTAACACCTGATCTGCAGGTAACACCTGATCTACAGGTAACACCTGATCTGCAGGTAACACCTGATCTACAGGTAACACCTGATCTACAGGTAACACGTAACACCTGATCTACAGGTAACACCTGATCTACAGGTAACACCTGATCTACAGGTAACACCTGACCTACAGGTAACACCTGATCTACAGGTAACACCTGATCTACAGGTAACACCTGATCTGCAGGTAACACCTGATCTACAGGTAACACCTGACCTACAGGTAACACCTGATCTACAGGTAACACCTGATCTACAGGTAACACCTGATCTGCAGGTAACACCTGATCTGCAGGTAACACCTGATCTACAGGTAACACCTGATCTGCAGGTAACACCTGATCTACAGGTAACACCTGATCTGCAGGTAACACCTGATCTACAGGTAACACCTGATCTGCAGGTAACACCTGATCTACAGGTAACACCTGATCTACAGGTAACACGTAACACCTGATCTACAGGTAACACCTGATCTACAGGTAACACCTGATCTACAGGTAACACCTGACCTACAGGTAACACCTGATCTACAGGTAACACCTGATCTACAGGTAACACCTGATCTACAGGTAACACCTGATCTGCAGGTAACACCTGATCTACAGGTAACACCTGACCTACAGGTAACACTGATCTACAGGTAACACCTGATCTACAGGTAACACCTGATCTGCAGGTAACACCTGATCTACAGGTAACACCTGATCTACAGGTAACACCTGGTCTACAGGTAACACCTGATCTACAGGTAACACCTGATCTACAGGTAACACGTAACACCTGATCTACAGGTAACACCTGATCTACAGGTAACACCTGACCTACAGGTAACACCTGACCTACAGGTAACACCTGATCTACAGGTAACACCTGACCTACAGGTAACACCTGATCTACAGGTAACACCTGATCTACAGGTAACACCTGATCTGCAGGTAACACCTGACCTACAGGTAACACCTGACCTACAGGTAACACCTGATCTACAGGTAACACCTGACCTACAGGTAACACCTGATCTACAGGTAACACCTGATCTGCAGGTAACACCTGATCTACAGGTAACACCTGATCTACAGGTAACACGTAACACCTGATCTACAGGTAACACCTGATCTACAGGTAACACCTGATCTACAGGTAACACCTGATCTACAGGTAACACCTGACCTACAGGTAACACCTGATCTACAGGTAACACCTGATCTACAGGTAACACCTGATCTACAGGTAACACTGATCTGCAGGTAACACCTGATCTACAGGTAACACCTGATCTGCAGGTAACACCTGATCTACAGGTAACACCTGATCTACAGGTAACACCTGGTCTACAGGTAACACCTGATCTACAGGTAACACGTAACACCTGATCTACAGGTAACACCTGATCTACAGGTAACACCTGACCTACAGGTAACACCTGACCTACAGGTAACACCTGATCTACAGGTAACACCTGATCTACAGGTAACACCTGATCTGCAGGTAACACCTGATCTGCAGGTAACACCTGACCTGCAGGTAACACCTGACCTACAGGTAACACCTGACCTACAGGTAACACCTGATCTACAGGTAACACCTGACCTACAGGTAACACCTGATCTACAGGTAACACCTGATCTACAGGTAACACCTGATCTACAGGTAACACCTGATCTGCAGGTAACACCTGACCTACAGGTAACACCTGACCTACAGGTAACACCTGATCTACAGGTAACACCTGGTCTACAGGTAACACCTGATCTGCAGGTAACACCTGATCTACAGGTAACACCTGATCTACAGGTAACACCTGGTCTACAGGTAACACCTGATCTGCAGGTAACACCTGATATACAGGTAACACCTGATCTGCAGGTAACACCTGATCTGCAGGTAACACCTGATATACAGGTAACACCTGATCTGCAGGTAACACCTGATCTACAGGTAACACCTGATCTGCAGGTAACACCTGATCTACAGGTAACACCTGATCTGCAGGTAACACCTGATCTACAGGTAACACTGATCTACAGGTAACACGTAACACCTGATCTACAGGTAACACCTGATCTACAGGTAACACCTGATCTACAGGTAACACCTGACCTACAGGTAACACCTGATCTACAGGTAACACCTGATCTACAGGTAACACCTGATCTGCAGGTAACACCTGATCTACAGGTAACACCTGACCTACAGGTACACCTGATCTACAGGTAACACCTGATCTACAGGTAACACCTGATCTGCAGGTAACACCTGATCTGCAGGTAACACCTGATCTACAGGTAACACCTGATCTGCAGGTAACACCTGATCTACAGGTAACACCTGATCTGCAGGTAACACCTGATCTACAGGTAACACCTGATCTGCAGGTAACACCTGATCTACAGGTAAACACCTGATCTACAGGTAACACGTAACACCTGATCTACAGGTAACACCTGATCTACAGGTAACACCTGATCTACAGGTAACACCTGACCTACAGGTAACACCTGATCTACAGGTAACACCTGATCTACAGGTAACACCTGATCTACAGGTAACACCTGATCTGCAGGTAACACCTGATCTACAGGTAACACCTGACCTACAGGTAACACCTGATCTACAGGTAACACCTGATCTACAGGTAACACCTGATCTGCAGGTAACACCTGATCTACAGGTAACACCTGATCTACAGTAACACCTGGTCTACAGGTAACACCTGATCTACAGGTAACACCTGATCTACAGGTAACACGTAACACCTGATCTACAGGTAACACCTGATCTACAGGTAACACCTGACCTACAGGTAACACCTGACCTACAGGTAACACCTGATCTACAGGTAACACCTGACCTACAGGTAACACCTGATCTACAGGTAACACCTGATCTACAGGTAACACCTGATCTGCAGGTAACACCTGACCTACAGGTAACACCTGACCTACAGGTAACACCTGATCTACAGGTAACACCTGACCTACAGGTAACACCTGATCTACAGGTAACACCTGATCTGCAGGTAACACCTGATCTACAGGTAACACCTGATCTACAGGTAACACGTAACACCTGATCTACAGGTAACACCTGATCTACAGGTAACACCTGATCTACAGGTAACACCTGATCTACAGGTAACACCTGACCTACAGGTAACACCTGATCTACAGGTAACACCTGATCTACAGGTAACACCTGATCTACAGGTAACACCTGATCTGCAGGTAACACCTGATCTACAGGTAACACCTGATCTGCAGGTAAACCTGATCTACAGGTAACACCTGATCTACAGGTAACACCTGGTCTACAGGTAACACCTGATCTACAGGTAACACGTAACACCTGATCTACAGGTAACACCTGATCTACAGGTAACACCTGACCTACAGGTAACACCTGACCTACAGGTAACACCTGATCTACAGGTAACACCTGATCTACAGGTAACACCTGATCTGCAGGTAACACCTGATCTGCAGGTAACACCTGACCTGCAGGTAACACCTGACCTACAGGTAACACCTGACCTACAGGTAACACCTGATCTACAGGTAACACCTGACCTACAGGTAACACCTGATCTACAGGTAACACCTGATCTACAGGTAACACCTGATCTACAGGTAACACCTGATCTGCAGGTAACACCTGACCTACAGGTAACACCTGACCTACAGGTAACCCTGATCTACAGGTAACACCTGACCTACAGGTAACACCTGACCTACAGGTAACACCTGATCTACAGGTAACACCTGATCTACAGGTAACACCTGATCTGCAGGTAACACCTGATCTACAGGTAACACCTGACCTACAGGTAACACCTGATCTACAGGTAACACCTGATCTACAGGTAACACCTGATCTGCAGGTAACACCTGATCTGCAGGTAACACCTGATCTACAGGTAACACCTGATCTGCAGGTAACACCTGATCTACAGGTAACACCTGATCTGCAGGTAACACCTGATCTACAGGTAACACCTGATCTGCAGGTAACACCTGATCTACAGGTAACACCTGATCTACAGGTAACACGTAACACCTGATCTACAGGTAACACCTGATCTACAGGTAACACCTGATCTACAGGTAACACCTGACCTACAGGTACACCTGATCTACAGGTAACACCTGATCTACAGGTAACACCTGATCTACAGGTAACACCTGATCTGCAGGTAACACCTGATCTACAGGTAACACCTGACCTACAGGTAACACCTGATCTACAGGTAACACCTGATCTACAGGTAACACCTGATCTGCAGGTAACACCTGATCTACAGGTAACACCTGATCTACAGGTAACACCTGGTCTACAGGTAACACCTGATCTACAGGTAACACCTGATCTACAGGTAACACGTAACACCTGATCTACAGGTAACACCTGATCTACAGGTAACACCTGACCTACAGGTAACACCTGACCTACAGGTAACACCTGATCTACAGGTAACACCTGACCTACAGGTAACACCTGATCTACAGGTAACACCTGATCTACAGGTACACCTGATCTGCAGGTAACACCTGACCTACAGGTAACACCTGACCTACAGGTAACACCTGATCTACAGGTAACACCTGACCTACAGGTAACACCTGATCTACAGGTAACACCTGATCTGCAGGTAACACCTGATCTACAGGTAACACCTGATCTACAGGTAACACGTAACACCTGATCTACAGGTAACACCTGATCTACAGGTAACACCTGATCTACAGGTAACACCTGATCTACAGGTAACACCTGACCTACAGGTAACACCTGATCTACAGGTAACACCTGATCTACAGGTAACACCTGATCTACAGGTAACACCTGATCTGCAGGTAACACCTGATCTACAGGTAACACCTGATCTGCAGGTAACACCTGATCTACAGGTAACACCTGATCTACAGGTAACACCTGGTCTACAGGTAACACCTGATCTACAGGTAACACGTAACACCTGATCTACAGGTAACACCTGATCTACAGGTAACACCTGACCTACAGGTAACACCTGACCTACAGGTAACACCTGATCTACAGGTAACACCTGATCTACAGGTAACACCTGATCTGCAGGTAACACCTGATCTGCAGGTAACACCTGACCTGCAGGTAACACCTGACCTACAGGTAACACCTGACCTACAGGTAACACCTGATCTACAGGTAACACCTGACCTACAGGTAACACCTGATCTACAGGTAACACCTGATCTACAGGTAACACCTGATCTACAGGTAACACCTGATCTGCAGGTAACACCTGACCTACAGGTAACACTGACCTACAGGTAACACCTGATCTACAGGTAACACCTGACCTACAGGTAACACCTGATCTACAGGTAACACCTGATCTACAGGTAACACCTGATCTACAGGTAACACCTGACCATAGTTACACATATTATTGCTAAAGCTGTGTGTAGTTGCAACATCTATACACAAATACATATATAAACAAGCTGCTCAACATTAAGCAACACAGACTCATTTAATTCATATATACATGAATACAAAATAAAATATGATATATATAATGTATATCAAATGTCTCTCTCTCTTCTGTCTCTCTCTCTCTCTCCTCTCTCTCTCTCTCTCTCTCTCTGTCTCTCTGTCTCTCTCTCTCTCTCTCTCTCTCACTCTCTCACTCTCTCACTCTCACTCTCCCTCTCTCTCCTCTCTCTCTCTGTCTCTGTCTCTCTCTCTCTCTCTCTCTCTCTCTCTCTGTCTCTCTCTCTCTCTCTCTCTCTCTCTCTCCTCTCTCTCTCCTCTCTCCTCTCTCTTCTCTCTCTCTGTCTCTCTGTCTCTCTCTCTCTCTCTCTGTCTCTCTCTGTCCTCTCTCTCTCTCTCTCTCTCTCTCTCTCCTCTCTCTCCTCTCTCTCTCTCTCTCTCTCTCTCTCTCTCTCCTCTCTCTCTCTCTCTCTCTCTCTCTCTCTCTCTCTCTCTCTCTGTCTCTCTGTCCTCTCTCTCTCTCTCTCACTCTCTCACTCTCTCACTCTCACTCTCCCTCTCTCTCCTCTCTGTCTCTGTCTCTGTCTCTCTCTCTCTCTCTCTCTCTCTCTCTCTCTCTCTCTCTCTCTCTCTCTCTCCTCTCTCTCTCTCTCTCTCTCCTCTCTCCCTCTCCCTCTCTCTCTCAGCCTGGAGCCAGAGTCCCGGCTGACGTTCTCTCAGAATTAGTTCGTCCGAGCATCGATTACGTTCGTCATAAGAAGTTTCGTTCAGGGAATTTCCCGTCGTCTCTGACCAACGAGAGCGACCGATTGGTTCAGTGGTGCCACGGAGCACCGGGGTCATACACACACTGCTGATGGCCCACCAGGTGAGACACCTGCTGTACACACACCTGTACGCACACCTGTACACACACTGCTGATGGCCCACCAGGTGAGATGCCTGTACACACACCTGTACACACACTATCACCTGTACACACACTGCTGATGGCGCCACCAGGTGAGACACCTGCTGTACACACACCTGTACACACACCTGTACACACACTGCTGATGGCCCACCAGGTGAGATGCCTGTACACACACTATCAGCTGTTATTACATGGCTTAGTTGAATACTCGATTCTGATTGGTCAATTCAGAACACATGACACGTTGTTAATCCAGAATCCGGTCAATTTATCTGTTTACAGTTTGTCTGAAAAGCAAACTGCATGCATTTTCGAACTGACAAGACAAGAGCGACAAGAAAACAGCGGAGAAGTAACGGGGCAGAAACCCTCCTTTTCACGCAGCGGTCCAGACATAGACATCAAACGGCAAACATATTCAGTGTGCAGTTCCTTGGCATCAGGGCAGGGATATCTAGATACTTCCCAAGGTCTGACATCATGAAGTGTGCTACTTTAAAGCAACAGCACCATGTTTTCAAATCTGTAATCAAAAGGTCCGCAAAAACGCTATCGAAGCACTTCCTGCCGTTGCTACGTTAGTTCAAACGGTACAACGGACTATTTCTCTTAGCGGATGCATGTCAATTTAAATCAATACAACTATTTTTTAAATCAATAAATCATTTTCTAAATCCATAAAAGCATTTCAATGAGTAGTGGGACTCATGTCGTTACTTGTGTGAGAATGTGTGATAACTAAGGGATCTAGATGCTGATCAGCCTCTCGCTGCACATTACCCCTTAGTTAATACACCTGTACACACACTACTGCACACACACTATCACCTGCACACACACTATCACCTGCACACACACTATCACCTGCAACACACTATCACCTGCACACACACTATCACCTGCACACACTATCACCTGCACACCACTATCACCTGCACACACACTATCACCTGCACCACACTATCACCTGTACACACACTATCACCTGTACACACACTATCACCTGCACACACACTATCACCTGCACACACACTATCACCTGCACACACACTATCACCGCACACACACTATCACCTGCACACCTATCACCTGCACACACACTATCACCTGCACACACACTATCACCTGCACACACACTATCACCTGTACACACACTATCACCTGCACACACACTATCACCTGTACACACACTATCACCTGCACACACACTATCACCTGTACACACACTATCACCTGCACACACACTATCACCTGCACACACACTCACCTGCACACACACTATCACCTGCACACACACTATCACCTGCACACACACTATCACCTGCACACACACTATCCCTGCACACACACTATCACCTGCACACACACTATCACCTGTACACACACTATCACCTGCACACACACTATCACCTGTACACACTATCACCTGTACACACACTATCACCTGCACACACCTATCACCTGCACACACACTATCACCTGCACACACACTATCACCTGCACCACACTATCACCTGCACACACACTATCACCTGTACACACACTATCACCTGCACACACACTATCACCTGCAACACACTATCACCTGTACACACACTATCACCTGTACACACACTATCACCTGTACACACACTATCACCTGCACACACACTATCACCTGCACCACACTATCACCTGCACACACACTATCACCTGCACACACACTATCACCTGTACACACACTATCACCTGCACACACACTATCACCTGTACACACACTATCACCTGCACACACACTATCACCTGCACACACACTATCACCTGCACACACACTATCACCTGTACACCTGCACACCACTATCACCTGCACACACACTATCACCTGCACACACTATCACCTGCACACACTCTATCACCTGCACACACACTATCACCTGTACACACACTATCACCTGCACACACACTATCACCTGCACACACACTATCACCTGCACACACACTATCACCTGTACACACACTATCACCTGCACCACACTATCACCTGCACACACACTATCACCTGCACACACACTATCACCTGCACACACACTATCACCTGTACACACACTATCACCTGCACACACACTATCACCTGCACACACACTATCACCTGCACACACACTATCACCTGTACACACACTATCACCTGCACACACACTATCACCTGCACACACACTATCACCTGTACACACACTATCACCTGCACACACACTATCACCTGCACACACACTATCACCTGTACACACACTATCCCTGCACACACACTATCACCTGCACACACACTATCACCTGTACACACACTATCACCTGCACACACACTATCACCTGTACACACACTATCACCTGCACACACTATCACCTGCACACACACTATCACCTGTACACACACTATCACCTGCACACACACTATCACCTGCACACACACTATCACCTGCACACACACTATCACCTGTACACACACTATCACCTGCACACACACTATCACCTGCACACACACTCCTCATGGCCCACCAGGTGAGGGGTTACCTGTGAGAGAGTGTCATCTTTTTATTAAACACACTCTTCATCGAGTCTCTGCAGAGCTTGTGAGGAGACTATGACAAAGAGGGAGTTTATAAACCCTCCTCACGGAACAGCCATTCATTTGAACAGCCGAGACACACACACTCACTCACTCACTCACACACACACACACACACCACACACACACACACCACACACCCACACACACACACACACACACACACTCACACTCACACTCACACTCACTCACACACACCCTCTCTCTGAGAACAAAGCTGATCACTGTCTCTTCTGTTTTGTTGTTGTTGTTGTTGTTGTTGTTGCATGAAGAGCGTTTCATTTTGCTAATGAATAATTAAAATGACGCACAATCAGTTTGAGACATTTCTCATTTCATGCCTGAGAGTTAAACAGAAAATATAAACATGAGACGATGCACGGTGTAACGTTATGTAGTATGATGACAGCATGGAGGAAATGACCTTTAACATGCGGGGAGGAGACACAACAATCTGCTTCTAGAGGACACGACTAACAGAAACGTGGATACAAGTCTGTCTGCTAATGCCTTGCATTTAGAGTGGCATGCAGAGCTGTGATTAGAAACCTTAAAGTGGACCTATCATGCTATATTGTAATAATATAGTGTAGGACCATACTATATAAGCATATTTACTTTTTATTTTCAAAATACCAAACAGATCATGCATTTTAGCCATGCCTCATTTTGCTCAATTTGACATTGTTTAGCTCTGTTTTAGCAAGGGCTGATTCAGTGAGAACAGCACCACCTACAGGCCTGGCATATGTACTACAGCGTCTCCAGCGCTTTCGAACGGCAATGGCCGTGGCTGTCTCCTCCTGATTGGTGGAGTTGGCCCAATAGCCGTAGCGCCACCGTCCTGACGTCAGGACAGTGTTCAAATCTGGATCAGTTTTTATCAGATCCGTTGCAGCCCCTTTTTTAGAGATTTGGGTATGGAGGAAAATAGAGAGGGTTGTGTTTTCTGACACTTGTGAGTTCCCTGGGAACACCGGGGACACATATTCATGTAGAAAAGACGTACACAAGTGCATTTTGCATGATAGGTCCCCTTTAAGGTCAAAATGTAGTTATTTGATCTCTTAATATAGATTGTGTTAAAGCAGTCTGTGCTGTATTAAGGACGACGAGAAGTCAAAGCCTGAACGTGGGCTCAAAGTAGACGTCTCAGATCTCTCCTACACAGCGCACAGGATGACAGGAGGCACACAATCACACGAGCTTCAACATCAAGTCAGCATCTCACATGTTATCAACTTTTCACATCTATATGCATGTTCTCACCTGTCTCTCTCTCACCTGTCTCTCTCTCACCTGTCTCTCTCTCACCTGTCTCTCTCTCACCTGTCTCTCTCTCACCTGTCTCTCTCTCACCTGTCTCTCTCTCACCTGTCTGTCTCTCACCTGTCTCTCTCTCACCTGTCTCTCTCTCACCTGTCTCTCTCTCACCTGTCTGTCTCTCACCTGTCTGTCTCTCACCTGTCTGTCTCTCACCTGTCTCTCTCTCACCTGTCTCTCTCTCACCTGTCTCTCTCTCACCTGTCTGTCTCTCACCTGTCTGTCTCTCACCTGTCTGTCTCTCACCTGTCTCTCTCTCACCTGTCTCTCTCCCCGTCTCTCTCTCACCTGTCTGTCTCTCACCTGTCTGTCTCTCCCCGTCTGTCTCTCACCTGTCTGTCTCTCACCTGTCTGTCTCCTCACCTGTCTCTCTCTCACCTGTCTGTCTCTCACCTGTCTTCTCTCACCTGTC
>JAAOOA010003215.1:0-21153 GCA_012861695.1 Trematomus loennbergii | reverse complement strand
TGACCCTAAAGGGGGTGGATTTTGTGTTGTGGTGCTTCTATGTCCGCCCATCAGCATCCATAGTCGGCCTTCTTCACGGCACCACCACCCCTTCTGTTGAGGGTATTCTCGTGCCCCTGGTGACCCTAAAGGGGGTGGATTTTGTGGTGCTTCTATGTCCGCCCATCAGCATCCATAGTCGGCCTTCTTCACGGCACCACCACCCCCCTTCTGGGCTGGAGGTTCAAACACTTTAACTTTTGTTCACCCTCCTCTGGCTTACACCTCCTCCGCCAACACTTGAGCGCTCATCACAGGGTTCAGCACCCCGGTGCTGATGGAAAGTGGCACTTTATCTGCCCCTGGTAACCATCAAGGTTATTGTTTTTTTTTAATTTTTTAATTTTATTTGAACACACACCCTAAAACATCAACCACACACCCTAAAACATCAACTATTTACACGTTGCAGTAACAAACATGACAGTACACACAGACTAAAACATCAACTATTTACACGTACTACTGCTGCTATAACAGTACTACTAAATTTCTTAACCTACGTTTTAAAGTGCAGTTATGCGCCCTGGAGGTGTTGCACTATTAACAAAATGTATGCCCAGGATTCTGGCACCTTCCCTGGCTTGTAAACTGCAGTTATGCGCCCTGGAGGTGTTGCACTATTAACAAAATGTATGCCCAGGATTCTGGCACCTTCCCTGGCTTGTAAACTGCAGTTATGCGCCCTGGAGGTGTTGCACTATTAACAAAATGTATGCCCAGGATTCTGGCACCTTCCCTGGCTTGTAAACTGCAGTTATGCGCCCTGGAGGTGTTGCACTATTAACAAAATGTATGCCCAGGATTCTGGCACCTTCCCTGGCTTGTAAACTGCAGTTATGCGCCCTGGAGGTGTTGCACTATTAACAAAATGTATGCCCAGGATTCTGGCACCTTCCCTGGCTTGTAAACTGCAGTTATGCGCCCTGGAGGTGTTGCACTATTAACAAAATGTATGCCCATATGTTTAGCGGGATTCAGGGGACCAAAGGCGTCTAATTCTTACGGTGCACCAGGGCAAACAGGTTGAGTCCACGGCCCCTGCCCCATCATCAGGAGTGTCAACCAGCCCCGGTCCCGACTTCATTGGCCTCTTTCCCTCCCGCTTCCGCTTCCGCTGCTGCTGCCGCTCCAATGACCCATCAGGTGAAGATGATGGAGATGATGGAGCAGTGCTGTTATAGCAGCCCTCTTCGGAGGTCTCCCCATCTGACAGCGGTAGACATCCTTCTGATGATGATGCAGCTGCTGCCGCATCTGATGACGCCCTGAACATGGAGCGGATTCTCAATGCCTCCTTTATTCCCGGCGCATTCGCGTAGAACCGGTCCGCCGTGGTTACGTCGTGACACATAAACCTGGCGAGAATCGACCGGCTTTCTGGATCTTGGTGATGCTTGATATTGTCAGCCAGGGCAGTGCGCAGGATTGTGAAGGTGACGGCTGTTTCTAGCCCAGCATCAGCCCATGCCCTCTTCAAGTGAGCGTTCAGGTTCTTGGAGGCCCGATTCCCCCTTGTGAAAAGGAAGAATTCATTCTGAGGACCCAGCAATACCTTTTTAATCCCCATCCACCGCATGACCCAGCTAAACTCCTCTACTGTAAGCGCCAGCTGTGCTTCGCCATATGTCTTGGCCGTCTTGTGATCCTGCACATGGATGATGTAGCCCTCAGCAGTTCCCCTTATGGCTGCCTCTAAGACCTCACTGTTTTTCATGTTTGCGTACACGCCCGTACGGTGGCCATACAGGAGGCTCCAATGGAGGGTGAGATAGCCATAGAGAAGCTTCTGGGTGGTTGAGGTCGGCGTGCCGGCCATCAGGTCGAGGAGCTCCGGGATGCGCTTCTCAGCGGCCGCCATGGCGGCGAGAAGCTCCGCCTGGCTCGGCAGACGATCCAGTTTGTTCCTCTTCACCTTAAACTGATGTAGAGTGACTGCCTTATTCAAGTGTTTCATGTTGGCTTTCACCTCTCTCATTATGTGGGTCATATCAGACTGGGTGAGCTTGCACCCCCGGGGCTTTGACTCAGACATGTACCCCATGAACTGGTGCACATTCTTCAGGAAGAACTCTGATGTTGTGACTGCCCGGCCCGGCTTTACAATATACTCGCTCCAGCCACGGATCATCTTCATGTTTCTTAGGAACAGCCAGTCTGACAGGCGGTTAACACCATGGGCCATGTATACTATGAAGTTCTTTATCCGGCTGATCTTCGACACAACATTGTCTTTCTGTTTTACTGTCGGAGCGACACCCAAACAATGATCCAAGTATGTCTGAAGGTACGCCTCCATGCTTCTAGGCAACGTGATTTCACGCATGGTATTCCCCCGTCCACACCCAGTGGACCAGTAATTTGAGGGAGAGGGCAAGTCATTAGCCAGCTTAGAGGCACGGGTCTTCCGGCATACAGGGGTCTCGCTACCGGAGGCTACTGCAAACATGACAGTTTCCACCGGGGTCTTCACAGGGGTCTCGCTACCGGAGGCTACTGCAAACATGACAGTTTCCACCGGGGTCTTCACAGGGGTCTCGCTACCGGAGGCTACTGCAAACATGACAGTTTCCACCGGGGTCTTCACAGGGGTCTCGCTACCGGAGGCTACTGCAAACATGACAGTTTCCACGGGGTCTTCACAGGCGTCTCGCTACCGGAGGAAACTGGTAATATGACAGTCTTCACTGGGCTCTTCACAGGGTTCTTGACCGGTCTCTTCCACCGGAGGCTACTGCAAGCATTACAGTCTTCACTTGGCTCTTCACAGGGTTCTTTACGGGTCTTCCCACCGGAGGTTACTGAAGCATGACAGTCTTCACCGGGTCTTCACAGGGGTCCCGCTACCGGAGGTTACTGGGGAATGCATGACAGTCTTCACCGGGGTCTTCACAGGGGTCCCGCTACCGGAGGTTACTGGGGACTGCATGACAGTCTTCACCGGGGTCTTCACAGGGGTATTGCTGCCTGAGGCTACTGTGTTTATGCCGGAGGTACTTGGGATTGCCAGGCCCTTAAATCGTATACATTCGTCCTCTTCCTCAAGAACAGCAGCACTCTGCTTCCTGGGTTTTAGCTCCTTTTTCAGCCTGGAGCGCAGGGTCTTCACCTCATCATTGAGGGCATCCTTCTGAGCCCTCAATGCCACATTTTCCAGCATCACCTGCCTGCAGTCCTCGTTGTCACACTCGGTATGTGGGGAGAAGGGTGGAGGGTGCCCGGGGTATTCCCCCTCATTGTCTATATCCAATGATGTAGCCATTCCAATGATGGGGTTAGTCTCACGGAGGTCATGGAGCAACTGCAGTGCCACACTATGCTTCAGCCTTGCCATGACCTGCTGTGCCTCATGTCGGGACAACTCAGGGTGGTCATGTTTTACATGACGGTCCAGTCTCTTCCCAGCGTACGAACACCCAGCGATGGGACAGGGTTTGGTCCGAACATTTATCCTTCCACTGGCTATTTTCAGGAGGATTCCCCTCTCCTCCAAGTTCCGCACTGCATGCTTGTGCTTAAGGTGTTTGTTCAATGCCAGATAGAAGAGTCTGCACACCGGGCATTCAGATGACATCCTTACTGAAACACACATAATGAATTTGATCAAAATGATGTTATAGTTCTCCGTTTATATGCGTTAGCGTGAGCGGTGGTTGCGACACTGGGTCCGATGCATCAATTCATGGTGCATGGACGAAGGGAAGTATTGGGTTACCACCGGGTCAGATGGTCCCACTTCCGCACCAACGCGGGGCTGGTGATGGCAACATTGGGTCCGATGCATCCATACATGGTGCCCCGACCATGAGAGGGTTTGGGGTACCCCGGAACCAGGCACCACCCCAGCAGGAAACGGGTTGTATGGTCAAAGGAGGAAAGAGTGATAGAACCGGGGTAAAGCAAAGAAAGTGTCCGACAATAGTGACTTGTGAGGCGGCCAGAGAGTCTGTCATATCTCGGTCCTATCCTCCAGGCAACGCTGTGGCCAAAACTGGGCTAAAAACAAAAAAAAACTAAAAAATATTTCATCCAGGGAAATTTGGGTGAAAATGAAAAAAAAGTACCCAGAAATAGTGCTTCATTAGCCAGCAGCAGTCCCCTGTCGACTCATGTGACATTCCTCCAGGGTTACATAGAACCAGGGTGTGGGGTCCGAGCCATCTCCGAGACATCTCTAGTCCATGTTGATAATGGGGGAAATGTACCCAAAATAGTCCTTCATTAGCCAGCAGCAGTCCCCTGTCGACTCATGTGACATTCCTCCAGGGTTACATAGAACCAGGGTGTGGGGTCCGAGCCATCTCCGAGACATCTCTAGTCCGTGTTGATAATGGGGGAAATGTACCCCAAAATAGTCCTTCATTAGCCAGCAGCAGTCCCCTGTCGACTCATGTGACATTCCTCCAGGGTTACATAGAACCAGGGTGTGGGGTCCGAGCCATCTCCGAGACATCTCTAGTCCGTGTTGATAATGGGGGAAATGTACCCCAAAATAGTCCTTCATTAGCCAGCAGCAGTCCCCTGTCGACTCATGTGACATTCCTCCAGGGTTACATAGAACCAGGGTGTGGGGTCCGAGCCATCTCCGAGACATCTCTAGTCCGTGTTGATAATGGGGGAAATGTACCCCAAAATAGTCCTTCATTAGCCAGCAGCAGTCCCCTGTCGACTCATGTGACATTCCTCCAGGGTTACATAGAACCAGGGTGTGGGGTCCGAGCCATCTCCGAGACATCTCTAGTCCGTGTTGATAATGGGGGAAATGTACCCCAAAATAGTCCTTCATTAGCCAGCAGCAGTCCCCTGTCGACTCATGTGACATTCCTCCAGGGTTACATAGAACCAGGGTGTGGGGTCCGAGCCATCTCCGAGACATCTCTAGTCCGTGTTGATAATGAGGTACCCCCAAAAAAGTGCATCATGACTCAGCAATCATCACACTCAACTTTGGTGAGAACCGGGGAAAGGGGTCAAAATGTAAAAAATATACCCCAAAACAGTGCCTCATGACCCCGCAGGAGTCCCCCGCGGACTCCCCTGACATTCCTCCATGGTGGAAATCATCCAACTCAACTTTGGTGAGAACCGGGGAAAGGGGTCAAAATGGAAAAATTGTACCCCAAAATAGTGCCTCATGACCCCGCAAGAGTCCCCCGCGGACTCCCCTGACATTCCTCCATGGTGGAAATCATCCAACTCAACTTTGGTGAAAACCGGGGAAAGGGGTCAAAATGTAAAAATTATACCCCCAAATAGTGCCTCATAATCGGGTAGAGTCACCTGCAAAAGTGCCCTCGCATTCCTCCAAGTGTTGGGAGAACCAGGCTGGGGGGTCTTGAGGCACAAAATGAGGCCCACTCAGAGTGCTTGGTGAGCGGATACATTCTTCCATGATTTCCAACAGCCGGCGGAGGCCCTCCGATGGCGGGTCACGTTTGCCATTCGATCAGTGAGAGGAGAGAGGAGAGGAGAGGAGAGGAGGAGGAGAACGCAGCAAAAATGGTCAAAATCCGTCAACGTACGGGGTGAAACGGCTGTACTAGAGCCCTGGGGGGGCACCCGGGACCGGGCAGTGCCCCCGGGAGAAGGAACCGGGTCAAACGGGCCAAAACAGGAAAAAAAAGAAAAATAAAAAGAACCGGGCAAAAGGGGGGAAAATGTGAAAAAAGTGTCCGAAAATAGTGCCTCATGACCCCGCAAGAGTCCCCCGCGGACTCCCCTGACATTCCTCCATGGAGGAAATCATCCAACTCAACTTTGGTGAGAACCGGGGAAAGGGGTCAAAATGGAAAAATTGTACCCCAGAATAGTGCCTCATGACCCCGCAAGAGTCCCCCGCGGACTCCCCTGACATTCCTCCATGGAGGAAATCATCCAACTCAACTTTGGTGAGAACCGGGGAAAGGGGTCAAAATGGAAAAATTGTACCCCAGAATAGTGCCTCATGACCCCGCAAGAGTCCCCCGCGGACTCCCCTGACATTCCTCCATGGAGGAAATCATCCAACTCAACTTTGGTGAGAACCGGGGAAAGGGGTCAAAATGGAAAAATTGTACCCCAGAATAGTGCCTCATGACCCCGCAAGAGTCCCCCGCGGACTCCCCTGACATTCCTCCATGGAGGAAATCATCCAACTCAACTTTGGTGAAAACCGTGGAAAGGGGTCAAAATGTAAAAATTATACCCCCAAATAGTGCCTCAAAATCGGGTAGAGTCACCGGGAAAGTGCCCTCGCATTCCTCCAGGGCTCAAAATGTCACACTTAAACTATTTGGAGAACCGGGAAAATGTAAAAAATAAGCCCCAAAATAGAGCCTCATAATCGGGTAGAGTCACCTGCAAAAGTGCCCTCGCATTCCTCCAAGTGTTGGGAGAACCAGGCTGGGGGGTCTTGAGGCACAAAATGAGGCCCACTCAGAGTGCTTGGTGAGCGGATACATTCTTCCATGATTTCCAACAGCCGTATTTTTTCTGAGTCCACCCAAAAACTGGGTTTCTGATTTCGTGCGGAAGGTAGTCTGAAAAACATGGATGAATCTTTTTGACAGAGAAGTGGAAATGAAGCCCAGGGACTTTTTCCCCTTCTCCGTTGTACCAACCATCGGAGAAGGGGAAAAATCGGGCCGAAGCGCCAAACACCTGGCCACTACTCCCGTTGGCACTTAGAAAAAATTTCACAATTTTTCAAAACTTCATTTTTGATTATTTTAAGATATAATTAAGCGTTTTCTTCACTTTTTTTTTTGCTCCACGGGTGGGGGCGCCTGGCAGGCCGCCTATGAGCACCCAAATTCGGCCTGGATCATCCAGGATTTGTGGGAAAAAATCCATAAACTGACTAAATCACCCAGAGAGGTCCCCTACCTAGCCCAAATATATATAATACAAATACATTTAAATAGTAAAAGGTGCACTTGTGCTCTGCATTACCCGGAATTTTATTTTCATAGCCCCATGATAGTGATTAAAAATCATTTTCATGGGAAAAAGTGTTAAAACGCCTGATTAAATTATATGCAGGACCCCAGTGAGCTCCAGACTATGTGCATTGTGTTGGGGAACCATATAAATGATAGAATAAATGCATTCAAATGCAAAAATAATGATTTAAAATCATTTTAGGGGGACAATTGTGGAGAGGAGCCTGAAAATGACTCTGTTTTAAGATATAATTAAGCGTTTTCTTCACTTTTTTTTGCTTTCCACGGGTGGGGACGCCTGGCAGGCCGCCTAAGAGCACCCAAATTCGGCCTGGATCATCCAGGATTTGTGGGCAAAGCTCCATAAACTGACTAAATCACCCAGAGAGGTCCCCTTTCTAGCCCAAATATATATAATACAAATACATTTAAATAGTAAAAGGTGCACTTGTGCTCTGCATTACCGGGAATTTTATTTTCATAGCCCCATGATAGTGATTAAAAATCATTTTCATGGGAAAAAGTGTTAAAACGCCTGATTAAATGATATGCAGGACCCCAGTGAGCTCCAGACTATGTGCATTGTGTTGGGGAACCATATAAATGATAGAATACATGCATTTAAATGCAAAAATAATGATTTTAAATCATTTAGGGGGACAATTGTGGAGAGGAGCCTGAAAAAGACTCTGCAGCACCCCGGATAACTACCACTTCATCTGGTTTAAATGTGGTGGTGATAGTGGCATTAACTAGTACCCAGTACTGGGAGAGAACCAGGTTACAGCACATGTCTTTTCGACCCAGGAAAGAGTGCTCGAAAGCTGGCTACAGCATAGTCACAGTGTGGAGGAACATGTTTCAAATGACAGCACACTGCTGCTTGTTGGCAGGCTGACTCACTTCACTGGTCTCACACACACAGGGGGGAGAAAGAGGACACATTGACCCAGGAAAGAAGCCTCAAAACACAGGTAAAAGTGTGTTAAACTGTGGGGGAACATGTTTCAAATGACAGCACACTGCTGCTTGTTGGCAGGCTGACTCACTTCACTTGTCTCACACACACCCAGGGGGGGAAAGATAACACTTGTACCCAGGAATAAGTCTTTGAAAGGCGGGGAAAAGTTGTTTGAAATAGTATAATACCTCCAGGCCGCTTAACTGCACTTTACCACCCAGAAATAATGTTTAAATGGTCGGGGAAAGTATTTTTAAATGTCTGGAAGAGAGTTTTAGACAGTCATTTTGCACGAAATTATTTAACATAGACGCTCTCCTGAAAATGCACAGAATATGTGCTTTTTCAGGAGACCGTTAATGTTAAATGATTTCTTGCAAAATGACTGGCTAAAACCCCGGAATAAATGTTTGAAAAGCTGGGAAAAGTTGTTAAAAATAGGCTGATATCTCCAGGGCGCATCACCAAAAATGTACAAGCCAGGGAAGATGCCTGAATCCCGGATACTTTAGGTCTGTCACTTAGGGTGACCGCACCACTCCGACGCTCCCGAGAGCGGACGTCCATTGTTTGCAAGGCACCTAAGAGGGATAAGGGAATGCTCTGGTTTTCGGACAAAATTAACATGGGATCACTCCCGTCACTGGACGTACTTCGTCTCACTGGAATAGTAACGGTCATAGTCAATATAAAATCGTCCCCATGTATCCGGCCAATGACGGGAGAGTTTTGAAAGAGACAAAACACTGTTCCATACATTTAAAAACACTTAAACAATTAAACAATGTTTACCCCAGGATTCAGGCATCTTCCCTGGCTTGTAAACTGCAGTTATGCGCCTTGGAGGTATTGCACTATTTACAAAATGTATACCCAGGATTCTGGCCCCTTCCCTGGCTTGTAAACTGCAGTTGTAAAGTCTTGTTAGAAACTGGTGAATCTGTTTAAATGCAGGCAGCAGAGACACTGCTTTTAGCGGGGTCTCAGAGAGCCAGACACCCAGGGTACAGCACCTCGCTGTCTTACCCAGAAAACAGGGCACTGATCAGGGCTAAAGTAATGTTATAAACTGGTGAATCTGTTTAAATGCAGGAGACCTCCAGCAGAAGTCCCTAACAGTGGGTCTCTGGTTATTTCACAGCTCCAGGAGAGACCAGGGGAAAATCACCTGTCTGTGCCCGCTCACAGACCCCCAAAGTACGGACTCATGACCTCCAGCATGGCCTCCTAACAGTGGGACTGTATTTCAGACCTCCAGGGCGGAGACCGTGAAAATCACCTCTCTCTGCCCGCTCAAAGAGCACCGAAAGACGGACTAATTACCTCCAGCACCCTGGAGAGCTCCATTGTGAAATATTGCTACTAATCCATAACTTTTGATAACAAGCTCTGTTCGGTTCAGGCTTTTTCTCTACCCCCCCATTTACACGTACCCCGCATCCAACGGTACCATCGGCGAATCTCTAGGACCTCGGGGAGCGGAGTTACGGCAGAGGGTCAGATTCTGAAAATACGATTTGAGAAAACAGGGCTCTGATCGGGGCTAAAGTCTTGTTAGAAACTGGTGAATCTGTTTAAATGCAGGCAGCAGAGACACTGCTTTTAGCAGGGTCTCAGAGAGCCAGACACCCAGGGTACAGCACCTCGCTGTCTTACCCAGAAAACAGGGCTCTGATCGGGGCTAAAGTCTTGTTAGAAACTGGTGAATCTGTTTAAATGCAGGCAGCAGAGACACTGCTTTTAGCAGGGTCTCAGAGAGCCAGACACCCAGGGTACAGCACCTCGCTGTCTTACCCAGAAAACAGGGCTCTGATCGGGGCTAAAGTCTTGTTAGAAACTGGTGAATCTGTTTAAATGCAGGAGACCTCCAGCAGAAGTCCCTAACAGTGGGACTCTGGTTATTTCACAGCTCCAGGAGAGACCAGGGGAAAATCACCTGTCTGTGCCCGCTCACAGACCCCAAAGTACGGACTCAGACCTCCAGGATGCTCCCTAACAGTGGGACTCTGTGCATTTCACAGCTCCAGAGAGACCAGGGGAAAATCACCTTCTTGCCCGCTCACAGAGCACCGAAAGACGGACAGACCTCCAGGATGGATCCCTAACAGTGGGACTCTGTGCATTTCACAGCTCCAGCAGAGACCAGGGGAAAATCACCTCTTTTTGCCCGCTCACAGAGCACCGAAAGACGGACTAGACCTCCAGGATGGCTCCCTAACAGTGGGACTCTGTGCATTTCACAGCTCCAGCAGAGACCAGGGGAAAATCACCTTTTGCCCGCTCACAGAGCCCCGAAGGACGGACTCATGACCTCCAGCATGTCCCCATAACAGTGGGACCTCCATAACCTTGCACACCCTGAGTCCCCGGGCCCCCACACTTAAGCACTCCCCCACGGACTAAACACAGGTATTCACACCCACCAGAACCTCGTGCCCCTGGTGACCCTAAAGGGGGTGGATTTTGTGGTGCTTCTATGTCCGCCCATCAGCATCCATAGTCGGCCTTCTTCACGTCACCACCACCCCTTCTGTTGAGGGTATTCTCGTGCCCCTGGTGACCCTAAAGGGGGTGGATTTTGTGGTGCTTCTATGTCCGCCCATCAGCATCCATAGTCGGCCTTCTTCACGTCACCACCACCCCTTCTGTTGAGGGTATTCTCGTGCCCCTGGTGACCCTAAAGGGGGTGGATTTTGCGGTGCTTCTATGTCCGCCCATCAGCATCCATAGTCGGCCTTCTTCACGGCACCACCACCCCTTCTGTTGAGGGTATTCTCGTGCCCCTGGTGACCCTAAAGGGGGTGGATTTTGTGGTGCTTCTATGTCCGCCCATCAGCATCCATAGTCGGCCTTCTTCACGGCACCACCACCCCCCTTCTGGGCTGGAGGTTCAAACACTTTAACTTTTGTTCACCCTCCTCTGGCTTACACCTCCTCCGCCAACACTTGAGCGCTCATCACAGGGTTCAGCACCCCGGTGCTGATGGAAAGTGGCACTTTATCTGCCCCTGGTAACCATCAAGGTTATTGTTTTTTTTAATTTTTAATTTTATTTGAACACACACCCTAAAACATCAACCACACACCCTAAAACATCAACTATTACACGTTGCAGTAACAAAATGACAGTACACACAGACTAAAACATCAACTATTTACACGTACTACTGCTGCTATAACAGTACTACTAAATTTCTTAACCTACGTTTTAAAGTGCAGTTATGCGCCCTGGAGGTGTTGCACTATTAACAAAATGTATGCCCAGGATTCTGGCACCTTCCCTGGCTTGTAAACTGCAGTTATGCGCCCTGGAGGTGTTGCACTATTAACAAAATGTATGCCCAGGATTCTGGCACCTTCCCTGGCTTGTAAACTGCAGTTATGCGCCCTGGAGGTGTTGCACTATTAACAAAATGTATGCCCAGGATTCTGGCACCTTCCCTGGCTTGTAAACTGCAGTTATGCGCCCTGGAGGTGTTGCACTATTAACAAAATGTATGCCCATATGTTTAGCGGGATTCAGGGGACCAAAGGCGTCTAATTCTTACGGTGCACCAGGGCAAACAGGTTGAGTCCACGGCCCCTGCCCCATCATCAGGAGTGTCAACCAGCCCCGGTCCCGACTTCATTGGCCTCTTTCCCTCCCGCTTCCGCTTCCGCTGCTGCTGCCGCTCCAATGACCCATCAGGTGAAGATGATGGAGATGATGGAGATGATGGAGCAGTACTGTTATAGCAGCCCTCTTCGGAGGTCTCCCCATCTGACAGCGGTAGACATCCTTCTGATGATGATGCAGCTGCTGCCGCATCTGATGACGCCCTGAACATGGAGCGGATTCTCAATGCCTCCTTTATTCCCGGCGCATTCGCGTAGAACCGGTCCGCCGTGGTTACGTCGTGACACATAAACCTGGCGAGAATCGACCGGCTTTCTGGATCTTGGTGATGCTTGATATTGTCAGCCAGGGCAGTGCGCAGGATTGTGAAGGTGACGGCTGTTTCTAGCCCAGCATCAGCCCATGCCCTCTTCAAGTGAGCGTTCAGGTTCTTGGAGGCCCGATTCCCCCTTGTGAAAAGGAAGAATTCATTCTGAGGACCCAGCAATACCTTTTTAATCCCCATCCACCGCATGACCCAGCTAAACTCCTCTACTGTAAGCGCCAGCTGTGCTTCGCCATATGTCTTGGCCGTCTTGTGATCCTGCACATGGATGATGTAGCCCTCAGCAGTTCCCCTTATGGCTGCCTCTAAGACCTCACTGTTTTTCATGTTTGCGTACACGCCCGTACGGTGGCCATACAGGAGGCTCCAATGGAGGGTGAGATAGCCATAGAGAAGCTTCTGGGTGGTTGAGGTCGGCGTGCCGGCCATCAGGTCGAGGAGCTCCGGGATGCGCTTCTCAGCGGCCGCCATGGCGGCGAGAAGCTCCGCCTGGCTCGGCAGACGATCCAGTTTGTTCCTCTTCACCTTAAACTGATGTAGAGTGACTGCCTTATTCAAGTGTTTCATGTTGGCTTTCACCTCTCTCATTATGTGGGTCATATCAGACTGGGTGAGCTTGCACCCCCGGGGCTTTGACTCAGACATGTACCCCATGAACTGGTGCACATTCTTCAGGAAGAACTCTGATGTTGTGACTGCCCGGCCCGGCTTTACAATATACTCGCTCCAGCCACGGATCATCTTCATGTTTCTTAGGAACAGCCAGTCTGACAGGCGGTTAACACCATGGGCCATATATACTATGAAGTTCTTTATCCGGCTGATCTTCGACACAACATTGTCTTTCTGTTTTACTGTCGGAGCGACACCCAAACAATGATCCAAGTATGTCTGAAGGTACGCCTCCATGCTTCTAGGCAACGTGATTTCACGCATGGTATTCCCCCGTCCACACCCAGTGGACCAGTAATTTGAGGGAGAGGGCAAGTCATTAGCCAGCTTAGAGGCACGGGTCTTCCGGCATACAGGGGTCTCGCTACCGGAGGCTACTGCAAACATGACAGTTTCCACCGGGGTCTTCACAGGGGTCTCGCTACCGGAGGCTACTGCAAACATGACAGTTTCCACCGGGGTCTTCACAGGGGTCTCGCTACCGGAGGCTACTGCAAACATGACAGTTTCCACCGGGGTCTTCACAGGGGTCTCGCTACCGGAGGCTACTGCAAACATGACAGTTTCCACCGGGGTCTTCACAGGGGTCTCGCTACCGGAGGCTACTGCAAACATGACAGTTTCCACCGGGGTCTTCACAGGGGTCTCGCTACCGGAGGCTACTGCAAACATGACAGTTTCCACCGGGGTCTTCACAGGGGTCTCGCTACCGGAGGCTACTGCAAACATGACAGTTTCCACCGGGGTCTTCACAGGGGTCTCGCTACCGGAGGCTACTGCAAACATGACAGTCTTCACCGGGTTTCACAGGGGTCTCGCTACCGGAGGCTACTGCAAACATGACAGTCTTCACCGGGTCTTCACAGGGGTCTCGCTACCGGAGGAAACTGGCAATATGACAGTCTTCACTGGGCTCTTCACAGGGTTCTTGACCGGTCTCTTTCCACCGGAGGCTACTGCAAGCATGACAGTCTTCACTTGGCTCTTCACAGGGTTCTTTACCGGTCTCTCCACCGGAGGCTACTGCAAGCATGACAGTCTTCACCGGGGTCTTCACAGGGGTCTCGCTACCGGAGGTTACTGGGGACTGCATGACAGTCTTCACCGGGGTCTTCACAGGGGTCCCGCTACCGGAGGTTACTGGGGACTGCATGACAGTCTTCACCGGGGTCTTCACAGGGGTCCCGCTACCGGAGGTTACTGGGGACTGCATGACAGTCTTCACCGGGGTCTTCACAGGGGTATTGCTGCCTGAGGCTACTGTGTTTATGCCGGAGGTACTTGGGATTGCCAGGCCCTTAAATCGTATACATTCGTCCTCTTCCTCAAGAACAGCAGCACTCTGCTTCCTGGGTTTTAGCTCCTTTTTCAGCCTGGAGCGCAGGGTCTTCACCTCATCATTGAGGGCATCCTTCTGAGCCCTCAATGCCACATTTTCCAGCATCACCTGCCTGCAGTCCTCGTTGTCACACTCGGTATGTGGGGAGAAAGGGTGGAGGGTGCCCGGGGTATTCCTCCTCATTGTCTATATCCAATGATGTAGCCATTCCAATGATGGGGTTAGTCTCACGGAGGTCATGGAGCAACTGCAGTGCCACTATGCTTCAGCCTTGCCATGACCTGCTGTGCCTCATGTCGGGACAACTCAGGGTGGTCATGTTTTACATGACGGTCCAGTCTCTTCCCAGCGTACGAACACCCAGCGATGGGACAGGGTTTGGTCCGAACATTTATCCTTCCACTGGCTATTTTCAGGAGGATTCCCCTCTCCTCCAAGTTCCGCACTGCATGCTTGTGCTTAAGGTGTTTGTTCAATGCCAGATAGAAGAGTCTGCACACCGGGCATTCAGATGACATACTGAAACACACATAATGAATTTGATCAAAATGATGTTATAGTTCTCCGTTTATATGCGTTAGCGTGCGGTGGTTGCGACACTGGGTCCGATGCATCAATTCATGGTGCATGGACGAAGGGAAGTATTGGGTTACCACCGGGTCAGATGGTCCCACTTCCGCACCAACGCGGGGCTGGTGATGGCAACATTGGGTCCGATGCATCAATACATGGTGCCCCGACCATGAGAGGGTTTGGGGTACCCCGGAACCAGGCACCACCCCAGCAGGAAACGGGTTGTATGGTCAAAGGAGGAAAGAGTGATAGAACCGGGGTAAAGCAAAGAAAGTGTCCGACAATAGTGACTTGTGAGGCGGCCAGAGAGTCTGTCATATCTCGGTCCTATCCTCCAGGCAACGCTGTGGCCAAAACTGGGCTAAAACAAAAAAAACAAAAAATATTTCATCCAGGGAAATTTGGGTGAAAATGAAAAAAAAGTACCCGGAAATAGTGCTTCATTAGCCAGCAGCAGTCCCCTGTCGACTCATGTGACATTCCTCCAGGGTTACATAGAACCAGGGTGTGGGGTCCGAGCCATCTCCGAGACATCTCTAGTCCGTGTTGATAATGGGGGAAATGTACCCCAAAATAGTCCTTCATTAGCCAGCAGCAGTCCCCTGTCGACTCATGTGACATTCCTCCAGGGTTACATAGAACCAGGGTGTGGGGTCCTAGCCATCTCCGAGACATCTCTAGTCCGTGTTGATAATGAGGAAAAGTACCCCAAAAAAGTGCATCATGACTCAGCAATCATCACACTCAACTTTGGTGATAACCGGGGAAGGGGTCAAAATGTAAAAATTATACCCCAAAACAGTGCCTCATGACCCCGCAGGAGTCCCCCGCGGACTCCCCTGACATTCCTCCATGGTCGAAATCACCCAACTCAACTTTGGTGATAACCGGGGAAAGGGGTCAAAATGTAAAAATATACCCCAAAACAGTGCCTCATGACCCCGCAGGAGTCCCCCGCGGACTCCCCTGACATTCCTCCATGGTCGAAATCACCCGACTCAACTTTGGTGATAACCGGGGAAAGGGGTCAAAATGTAAAAATTATACCCCAAAACAGTGCCTCATGACCCCGCAGGAGTCCCCCGCGGACTCCCCTGACATTCCTCCATGGTCGAAATCACCCAACTCAACTTTGGTGATAACCGGGGAAAGGGGTCAAAATGTAAAAAATACGCCCAAAACAGTGCCTCATGACCCCGCAGGAGTCCCCCGCGGACTCCCCTGACATTCCTCCATGGTCGAAATCACCCAACTCAACTTTGGTGATAACCGGGGAAAGGGGTCAAAATGTAAAAATACCCCAAAACAGTGCCTCATGACCCCGCAGGAGTCCCCCGCGGACTCCCCTGACATTCCTCCATGGTCGAAATCACCCAACTCAACTTTGGTGATAACCGGGGAAAGGGGTCAAAATGTAAAAATACGCCCAAAACAGTGCCTCATGACCCCGCAGAGTCCCCCGCGGACTCCCCTGACATTCCTCCATGGTCGAAATCACCCAACTCAACTTTGGTGATAACCGGGGAAAGGGGTCAAAATGTAAAAAATACGCCCAAAATAGTGCCTCATAATCGGGTAGAGTCACATGGAAAGTGCCCTCGCATTCCTCATGTCAAACTTAAAGTTTGGAGAACCAGGCTGGGGGGTCCTTGTGCCACAAAATTAGGCCCACTCAGAGTGCTTGGTGAGCGGATACATTCTTCCATGAAAAACTGGGTTTCTGATTTCGTGCGGAAGGTAGTCTGAAAAAGTATGGATGAATCTTTTTCACAGGGTAGGGAAATGAAGCCCAAGGACCTTTTCCCCTTCTCCGTTGCACCAACCATCGGAGAAGGGGAAAAATCGGCCCGAAGCGCCAAACACTGACCCCTTCTCCTGTTGGCACTCAGAAAAAATTTGACAATTTTTCAAACTTCAT
Organism: Trematomus loennbergii; assembly: GCA_012861695.1. Classification (NCBI taxonomy): domain Eukaryota; kingdom Metazoa; phylum Chordata; class Actinopteri; order Perciformes; family Nototheniidae; genus Trematomus; species Trematomus loennbergii. The sequence goes on along the minus strand of JAAOOA010003215.1, from coordinate 4,790 downwards.
TTTGATTATTTTAAGATATAATTAAGCGTTTTCTTCACTTTTTTTTGCTTTCCACGGGGGGGGCGCCTGGCAGGCCGCCTATGAGCACCCAAATTCGGCCTGGATCATCCAGGATTTGTGGCTAAGCTCCATAAACTGACTAAATCACCCAGAGAGGTCACCTTTCTAGCCCAAAATATATAATACAAATACATTTAAATAGTAAAGGTGCACTTGTGCTCTGCATTACCCGGAATTTATTTTCAAAGCCCATGATAGTGATTAAAAATCATTTTCATGGGAAAAAGTGTTAAAACGCCTGATTAAATTATATGCAGGACCCCAGTGAGCTCCAGACTATGTGCATTGTGTTGGGGAACCATATAAATGATAGAATAAATGCATTTAAATGCAAAATAATGATTTAAAATCATTTAGGGGGACAATTGTGGAGAGGAGCCTGAAAAATGACTCTGCAGCAGCCGCCTATGAGCACCCAAATTCGGCCTTCTTCACGGCACCACCACCCCTTCTGTGGAGGGTATTCTCGTGCCCCTGGTGACTCTACAAGGGGGTGGTTTTTATGGTGCTTATATGTCCGCCCATCAGCATCCATAGTCGGCCTTCCGTCCTTCGGGGCTCTGTGAGCGGGCAAATAGAGGTGATTTTCCCGGACTCTCTCCTGGAGGTGTGAAATAACCAGAGTCCCACTGTTAGGGACTGGTGCTGGAGGTCTCCTGCATTTAAACAGATTCACCAGTTTCTAACGTACTTTAGCCCTGATCAGAGCCCTGTTTCTGTGTAAGACAGCGAGGTGCTGTACCCTGGATCTCTGGCTCTGAGACCCTGCTAAAAGCAGTGACTCTGCTGCCTGCATTTAAACAGATTCCTAGGTCCTAGAGACTCGGCGATGGTACCATTGGATGCGGGGTATGTGGAAATGGGGGGGTACAGAAAGGCCTGAACCGAACAGAGCTTGTTATCAAAAGTTATGGATTAGTAGCAAGATTTCACAATGTAGCTCTCCAGGGTGCTGGAGGTCTCTATCCGTCCTTCGGGGCTCTGTGAGCGGGCAAAGAGAGGTGATTTCCCCTCGTCTCTCCTGGAGGTGTGAAATAAACAGAGTCCCACTGTTAGGGACTGCTGCTGGAGGTCTCTAGTCCGTCCTTCGGGGCTCTGTGAGCGGGCAAAGAGAGATGATTTTCCGGTCTCCGCCCTGGAGGTGTGAAATAAACAGAGTCCCACTGTTAGGGACTGCTGCTGGAGGTCTATAGTCCGTCCTTCGGGCTCTGTGAGCGGGCAAATAGAGGTGATTTTCCCCTGGTCTCTGCTGGAGGTGTGAAATAAACAGAGTCCCACGTTAGGGACTGCTGTGGAGGTCTCTAGTCCGTCCTTCGGGCTCTGTGAGCGAGCAAAGAGAGGTGATTTCCCCCTCGTCTTCCTTGGAGGTGTGAAATAAACAGAGTCCCACTGTTAGGGACTGCTGCTGGAGGTCTCTAGTCCGTCCTTCGGGGCTCTGTGAGCGGGCAAAGAGAGGTGATTTTCCCGGTCTCTGCCCTGGAGGTGTGAAATAAACAGAGTTCCCACTGTTAGGGACTGCGGGAGGTCTCTAGTCCGTCCTTCGGGGCTCTGTGAGCGGGCAAATAGAGGTGATTTTCCCCGGTCTCTGCTGGAGGTGTGAAATAAACAGAGTCCCACTGTTAGGGACTGCTGCTGGAGGTCTCTAGTCCGTCCTTCGGGGCTCTGTGAGCAGGCACAATAGAGGTGATTTTTCCTGGTCTCTGCTGGAGGTGTGAAATAAACAGAGTCCCACTGTTAGGGACTGCTGCTGGAGGTCTCTAGTCTGTTCTTCGGGGCTCTGTGAGCGGGCAAATAGAGGTGATTTTCCCGGACTCTCTCCTGGAGGTGTAAATAAACAGAGTCCCACTGTTAGGGACTGGTGCTGGAGGTCTCTAGTCCGTCCTTTCGGGGCTCTGTGAGCGGGCAAAGAGAGGTGATTTCCCCTGGTCTCTGCTGGAGGTGTGAAATAACCAGAGTCCCACTGTTAGGGAGTGCTGCTGGAGGTCTCTAGTCCGTCCTTGGGGGCTCTGTGAGCGGCAGAGATAGGTGATTTTCCCGGTCTCCGCCTGGAGGTGTGAAATAACCAGAGACCACTGTAGGGACTTCTGCTGGAGGTCTCCTGCATTTAAACAGATTCACCAGTTCTAACGTTACTTTAGCCCTGTCAGAGCCCTGTTTTCTGGGTAAGACAGCGAGGTGCTGTACCTGGATCTCTGGCTCTCTGAGACCCTGCTAAAAGCAGTGACTCTCTGCTGCATTTAAAAACAGATTCACCAGTGTTCTAACAAGACTTTAGCCCTGATCAGAGCCCTGTTCTCAAATCGTATTTCAGAATCTGACCCTTGCGTAACCGCTCCCCGAGGTCCTAGAGACTCGGCGATGGTACCATTGGATGCGGGTATGTGGAAATGGGGGGGTACAGAAAGGCCTGAACCGAACAGAGCTTGTTATCAAAAGTTATGGATTAGTAGCAAGATTTCACAATGTAGCTCTCCAGGTGTGGAGGTCTCTAGTCCGTCCTTGGGAGCTCTGTGATCGGGCATAGAGAGGTGATTTTTCCCGGTCTCCCCTGGAGGTGCAGAGTCCCACTGTTAGGGACTGCTGCTGGAGGTCTCTAGTCCGTCCTTCGGGGCTCTGTGAGCGGGCAGAGAGAGGTGATTTCCCCCTGGTCTCTCCTGGAGGTGCAGAGTCCCACTGTTAGGGACTGCTGCTGGAGGTCTCTAGTCCGTCCTTCGGGCTCTGTGAGCGGGCAAAGAGAGGTGATTTCCCCCTCGTATCCTGGAGGTGTGAAATAAACAGAGTCCCACTGTTAGAGGACTGATCAGAGCCCTGTTCTCAAATCGTATTTTCAGAATCTGACCCTCTGCCGTAACTCCGCTCCCGAGGTCCTAGGATCGGCGATGGTACCATTGGATGCGGGGTATGTGGAAATGGGGGGGTACAGAAAGGCCTGAACCGAACAGAGCTTGTTATCAAAAGTTATGGATTAGTAGCAAGATTTCACAATGTAGCTCTCCAGGGTGCTGGAGGTCTCTAGTCCGTCCTTCGGGGCTCTGTGAGCGGGCAAAGAGAGGTGATTTCCCCCTCGTCTCTCCTGGAGGTGTGAAATAAAACAGAGTCCCACTGTTAGGGACTGCTGCTGGAGTCTCTAGTCCGTCCTTCGGGGCTCTGTGAGCGGGCAAAGAGAGGTGATTTTCCCGGTCTCTGCCCTGGAGGTGTGAAATAAACAGAGTCCCACTGTTAGGGACTGCTGCTGGAGGTCCTAGTCCGTCCTTCGGGGCTCTGTGAGCGGGCAAATAGAGGTGATTTTCCCTGGTCTCTGCTGGAGGTGTGAAATAAACGAGTCCCACTGTTAGGGCTGCTGCTGGAGGTCTCTAGTCCGTCCTTCGGGGCTCTGTGAGCAGGCAAATAGAGGTGATTTTTCCCTGGTCTCTGTGAGGTGTGAGACCCTGCTAAAAGCAGTGACTCTGCTGCCTGCATTTAAACAGATTCACCAGTTTCTAACAAGACTTTAGCCCTGATCAGAGCCCTGTTCTCAAATCGTATTTTCAGAATCTGACCCTCTGCCGTAACTCCGCTCCCCGAGGTCCTAGAGACTCGGCGATGGTACCATTGGATGCGGGGTATGTGGAATGGGGGGTACAGAAAGGCCTGAACCGAACAGAGCTTGTTATCAAAAGTTATGGATTAGTAGCAAGATTTCACAATGTAGCTCTCCAGGGTGCTGGAGGTCTCTAGTCCGTCCTTCGGGGCTCTGTGAGCGGGCAAAGAGAGGTGATTCCCCCTCGTCTCTCCTGGAGGTGTGAAATAAACAGAGTCCCACTGTTAGGGACTGCTGCTGGAGGTCTCTAGTCCGTCCTTCGGGCTCTGTGAGCGGGCAAAGAGAGGTGATTTTCCCGGTCTCTGCCCTGGAGGTGTGAAATAAACAGAGTCCCACTGTTAGGGACTGCTGCTGGAGGTCTCTAGTCCGTCCTTCGGGGCTCTGTGAGCGGGCAAATAGAGGTGATTTTCCCCTGGTCTCTGCTGGAGGTGTGAAATAAACAGAGTCCACTGTTAGGGACTGCTGCTGGAGGTCTCTAGTCCGTCCTTCGGGGCTCTGTGAGCAGGCAAATAGAGGTGATTTTTCCCTGGTCTCTGTGAGGTGTGAGACCCTGCTAAAAGCAGTGACTCTTGCTGCCTGCATTTAAACAGATTCACCAGTTTCTAACAAGACTTTAGCCCTGATCAGAGCCCTGTTCTCAAATCGTATTTTCAGAATCTGACCCTCTGCCGTAACTCCGCTCCCCGAGGTCCTAGAGACTCGGCGATGGTACCATTGGATGCGGGGTATGTGGAAATGGGGGGGTACAGAAAGCCTGAACCGAACAGAGCTTGTTATCAAAAGTTATGGATTAGTAGCAAGATTTCACAATGTAGCTCTCCAGGGTGCTGGAGGTCTTAGTCCGTCCTTGGGAGCTCTGTGAGCGGGCATAGAGAGGTGATTTCCCGGTCTCCCCTGGAGGTGCAGAGTCCCACTGTTAGGGACTTGCTGCTGGAGGTCTCTAGTCCGTCCTTCGGGGCTCTGTGAGCGGGCAGAGAGAGGTGATTTCCCCCTGGTCTCTCCTGGAGGTGCAGAGTCCCACTGTTAGGGACTGCTGCTGGAGGTCTCTAGTCCGTCCTTCGGGGCTCTGTGAGCGGGCAAAGAGAGGTGATTTCCCCCTCGTCTCCCTGGAGGTGTGAAATAAACAGAGTCCCACTGTTAGGGACTGATC
>JAAOOA010003214.1:0-21543 GCA_012861695.1 Trematomus loennbergii | reverse complement strand
CTTATCTCGTGCCCTCATTGGTCATGTGCTTCGTTCGTGTGTTGGAGAGGGGCTCTGTAAGGAAGTAGCAGATTTTTTCCGGCTGTGTTTTCAAATTCTAGCGCACTCGAGCTGGTTTCTCCAAAAATTACCTACCCCACCTTTAACATTAATATTCCATATGCCTTATATTTATGTATATGTATATTAGATATATATAATATCCTGCCAAGCTCAACATGTATATTATTTTCCTCTTTCTTTCTTTTCTTTATTTTTCTTGCTATTTCTAATTTATTGTAAAATGCCTTGTCCCTTATGCTGCTGTAACTAAAAATGTTTTCCCAAATTGGGATCAATAAAGTACCATCTTATCTTATCTTATCTATTTGCATGTGGAATGTCACTAACAAATGAGAGCATCATATGGCTTGTCATATTAAATCCTTTATCTCGGTGGTACCCAGGAAGGTCTATGATGGTGTTACTAGGAGAGCCCAATATCATTTGAGGTGGTACTCTGTGTAAAAAGTTTGAGAACCACTGGCCATCTCACTTGCTCTATGTCACTCATACACTTGAATAAACATGTGCAAACATTGAAACTACACCCAGGGGTTGGCAACCTTTACAATCAAAATAGCCATTTTTGTCCAGAGCCTCAAAACATATTTCTGCCTTATAAGGGGACAAGCCTATTAAGATCAATTTCTTAAAAGTACGCTGAGTTGTGTTTTCTGTTGGAGAACGTAACATTTTTTTAGGAGAATAGAAAACCACACCAAGTTCTTCTTATAATAATACATTTATTTTGGGGGCCGCCTTTCATAACACCCAAGGACACCTTACAGGGCATAGGGGCAATATAGGGAACAATTAAAACTGGATTTAGTGAGATATCAGCCGGGGTAAGACAAGACAAACAACAGTAAATGGACTACAGAAGGACACAGGGTACAGTTTATATTTTTCTTGGGCTTTTTTCGACTACAAGAACTCGGCGCACCGTTCTGTGAAGTGGTAACGTATTTCAAAGGTTCTGGATTTGTTTACAAATCTAGAAACTAAATACAAAACTAGGACGATATGAAGATCTCATGACAAAATAATTGTGATAAATGAGACAGAACTGGCCTGTCTGTGGGCTCATTTTATGTTGGTTTGGTTCTTCTGATAAAGGTGTGAATATCTAAATAATATACCAACATATGCTATTGTCATTAGTTGTGTCCCTGTTCTTCAAGCTAAGGCATTGCTAAATTAACAACTCTTGGCTTATAGAGTGGTAACATGAGACCGATTTTTATATATAAAATATAAATATATTTTAATTTTATAATTTTTTTAAATATTAACAATATAATAAAATAAATGGAAATATATACACCGGCAAATATTTAATATAAATACCTTGTGTGTGTGTATAGCTATTTCTTTATCTGCTTAATGTTATTTCATATGAAAGTCCATGATTATAAGTATGCAGTATCATAACTACATCTTTGATGTTTATAAAAACCAAACCGTTTGAAAATTGGTTGAAAATTGAGCAAGCTATGGTTATTTAAATAGTAAACCATAATGTTATGAATGAGAGTACTGCCTGTAGCAAGATGGCGGCCATGTGACAACGTCGGTCTCCATTGGCCAGCAGCGCGGGTGAGTCATCTAGTGTTTATATATATCTATGGTCCCAATGGCCTTATTTTTGCCGGAGGACCGAGGATCGAGGAGCGAGGAGCGATAATGGAGGAGCTATAATCGAGGAACCACCAGACCATCCTTCGATGAAATCCTCAGATACTCTCCCCGCCCCCTTACTGTGTATCGCTCACTGATTGGACGATGCAGCACATGCAATGATCTGATGCTTCTTGACATGAGAGCAGTTTCCCAGCGGAGTGAAGAAAACACATGAAACTCACGGGACTCACTCCTCAGTTCATACTGTGTTCTGTTTCAATGAATGCATCATTCAGTTACAAATATGTGATATATCTGAACAACAAAGTGGACAAAAATCATTTCATTCATTTATTGGAAACATTTTCGTGATCGCTTTTTTCGTTTTACATTTTCATTTATTGTCATTTCCATTCAGTCAGTCATTAAGTGCTATTTAACATGTTAATTTGCTACATATCCACACAAACAAACTAAGTGTGCAATACAATGAATGTTAATCTAACTGGGTTTTGATAGATAACATATCTCTTTTTCTTCTCTCAATTATTTTATTTATATTGTGCACTCTAATCAATATTAATCCAACTCATATTCGTTTATACATTTTAAGAATGGCGTTTATCTTTTTTGAGAATTAGTTCTTATTTGATTTTATTTATTTGGGTCTACAACAGATGATACAAATGTTTGTGTCAGTAAATGTGTACTAACAGGGTGTTTGTGAAAATAACGGGGACAGAGCTGGCTGCTGTCAGACGATCAGCTGTGCGGCGTCATCACAAACGGACGTCGCTTCACGTGACGCTCCGGAGCCTATGGCTGCGTTTCACTTCGGTTAAATGGATTCCTTGCGTCCCTCACTTGCGTCGTTTCCCTGCGACTAGTCCCTCCCACCAGGGAAGCATAGAGAGACGCAAGGAAACCACGAGAAGCAGGGAAATTAGTTTTAAGAGCAATGGGACGTCCTTTCCTCCGGAGCGTCACGTGAAGCGACGTCCGTTTGTGATGACGCCGCACAGCTGCCAGCTCTGTCCCCGTTATTTTCACAAACACCTCCGCCTCTGTTAGTACACATTTACACAAACATTTGTATCATCTGTTGTAGACCCAAATAAATAAAATCAAATAAGAACTAATTCTCAAAAAATATAACGCCATTCTTAAAATGTATAAACGAATATTAGTTAGATTAATGTTGATTAGAGTGCACAATATAAATAAAATAATTGAGAGAAGAAAAAGAGATATGTTATCTATCAAAACCCAGTTAGATTAACATTCATTGGATTGCACACTTAGTTTGTTTGTGTGGATATGTAGCAAATTAACATGTTAAATAGCACTTAATGACTGACTGAATGGAAATGACAATAAATGAAATGTAAAACGAAAAAAGCGATCACGAAAATGTTTCCAATAAATGAATGAAATGATTTTTGTCCACTTTGTTGTTCAGATATATCACATATTTGTAACTGAATGATGCATTCATTGAAACAGAACACAGTATGAACTGAGGAGTGAGTCCCGTGAGTTTCATGTGTTTTCTTCACTCCGCTGGGAAACTCTGCTCTCCTGTCAAGAAGCATCAGATGCGATGCACCGTCCAATCAGTGAGCGATACACAGTAAGGGGGCGGGGCGAGTCTCTGAGGATTTCATCGAAGGATGGTCTGGTGGTTCCTCGATTATAGCTCCTCCATTGTCGCTCCTCGCTCATCGATCCTCGGTCCTCCGGCAAAAAGGCCATTGGGACGTTACTCAAAATGGCGCAGACAAATCAACTTCCGGTGAGACCGAGACCGAGGAGCGAGGAAATGAAAAATAAGAGAAGTGAAACGCAGCCCAAGCCCCCAGGAAGTGCGCCGGACTCTGATGAAAATATTCGTGCTGGCCAAACGGCGGTACTACACTTCCTTTTGGTTGCCAGGCCCGGAAACACTTTTTCCCATTGACTTACATGGGGAAAGAGTGGTCTGTAAATCGTTGGATAATTTTTTTTAAACTAAATAAACTACCCAGTATGAACACTTGTATAGCCCTTATTAAAAACATTCGTTCCTCAAGTTGTAAAATGTGCTAATAACGTTATTCTGAGAGTTATTTCCCTCTGCATTATGAACGCGCATCTAACCCACGGGACCGCGTCGCCCGGCACGTTCATGTTACGTGTTCAGCACTAGTACATGCGTTTATCTTTACCCATGGATGCACAATAAGAACGGACCCATATCGCCTTACTGCCAGCCCACGGAGCTGTAATAATGGATATATTGCACATGTTTGCTGTAATTCATCATTTGTAAAATATTATACTACATGGGCTGTATGATTAAATCTTGTACCGTAAATGTTGTATTAAATAAAGTTAATATTACCGACGTAGATTAACGTCCCTGTAGCTTCTTATTGCACTAAGAAGCTTATTGCACACAGTGCAATAATTCTTTCATGCTAAATGAAGCTCTGTTGCTTGGATATCACTAGATCCTGTTACAGCGTAATATAAAAGTACATAACGATTGATGTGTAAATTAGCATAATTACTAGTGTAAATTAGCATAATTACTAGCTAACCGCTAGCTGCTAACTGCCGCCTCGTTAATATCAAATCTATCATAACAAACATTACCATGCTGTCATGAACGTGCGGTGCTGTTACGTGTACGCAAATTGACGTGCTTGATGTGAATGAGCATTTTGGGGGGCATGGTTAAAGTTGCGCATGCGCTATGAGCGCACATACGGGTACTTCTCAGGCATGCCGGGTAATCTGTGACGTTTCGCTGTCTCAAAAGTTGGGCCATTTTATCATCATGCGCGAATGAGCAACTCTCATAGGAATGAATGAGGCCCCGCCTCCCACGCTGTATCCAGTTCTTATTATACATCCATGGGAGAGACGGGCCGGCAGCAACACACAGCAAAGACATCTGCGCTCTCCTCTTTTGCTTCAAAGGTTGCACACTGCCACACTCACACTTAGGTAGGACCACACCTCATTTACTGATATCAAAATCCTTCGGGATCGCTTAAACAGATTTAGGGGGTCGTCTGAATTGAAACAGCAGTTAATTGAACCTGGTTCTTCAGGGAGTTAGAGGTGAGATCTTGCTGCCGTTGGTGGATCTGAGCCAAGCAGCAAACTTACATAGACTCAATAACTTCGGTTAGGTCAATTAGGAGGTCTGAGTAATTTGCCGGAATAAATGATCAGTCCTCCCGACTCTTACAAGCCCCAGAGCCAAATAGTTGTCCACCATGACAAGCTCAAGCCTTACTATTCCAGGACCCCATTAGACAACAGCTGGGTGTTCAAAGACACAGACGCCTGGGCACCTGTCGAGGTGCCGCCCCCTCAGCCAGACCTCAACTCATCTGACGCAGTCATCGGGCCTCTCCACCTGTGGGACCCCCCATCAGACGTAGAGGATCCAGCTGTGGAGGCCCTCGAGGACCCAGGTTCTTCACCGCCAGTTACGCTTGTTGTTGTTTGATAATTGTAATGCCTAAGAGCCACATCATATAGAGTGAAGTCACACAGTGTTTAATTTAACTGGGTTGATTAACTACATCACAGTATGTTATGTACATGTCAGTATGTGTGTTTATACACCTTTGAAACGTTTAAAAAAAAAAAAAAGGATCTATGCAGTATGCTTCGTGGACATTTTTATGGACATTGCCTCATGATTCAAGCTGTTTCCACAGCAAGGAAGACGCCTTCAAGGACTGTGGGAAATGGGGATTATTGTGGGGAATGTGTTGCCATTAATGTTTCATGCTTTCCTTTTATAACAGAGTAGGCTATTCCTACACTCTGGTACTTCTACTTTTACTCAAGTACAAGATCTGAGTTCTTCTACGTTTACTACAATATCTGAGTAGGCCTACTTCTACTTTTACTCAAGTACAAGATCTGAGTATTTCTACTTTTACTCAATCTGTACTTCTCGCTCCTGTGTATTCCTCTTCAGGACAGAAAAGGCACATATGGATGTTTGTGATTAAATGCAGAAACTGATGTAACACCGACCTCTAGTGGTCAAGGTGATTACAAGTACATTTACTCAAGTACTGCAACTCAAAAACATTTAAATATAATGTATATTTTTATCTGTACGTTAATCTGTCTAGATCGGACAAGGTTTCTATACTAACTGCAAACAGTCTGAATTTGAACATGCAATGGCTCCCTGGTGCCAGTAACAAAAAACGCCATTCATATTCTGGGAAAAATACAGTAATATATGCAATACATGCAGCAGGGTTATTAATCCAGAAACAAATATATATATTATATAATAGGGAACAATTTAATGTGACGTTAACACTAGAGTACTTAAATACCTACACACTTTAACTTAAGTGAGGTTTTGAAGACAGCATGTTTACTTGTACTGGTTTATTTTCACACTGTGGTTTTAATATATTTATTTCAATAACTTTGTTGAGCTTGTTCTTAGCTTTATTTGTATCTCACTGAACATATGTGAACTTGTTCAGCTGATAAGGCTGGTTATGAAACAGAGAAGGGGGGGCTGCAGACAGGAAGGGAGGGAAGTTGAAAGTGAAAGTATGAAGTCAGACTTGTCAGAGTGCCAAACGTCATTTTACAGCTCAACGGAGCAGGAGGACAACAGGGTGAGTGTTAACACCATTTACTCTGTTTTACTGGATGTCAGAACAACAGCGTCCTAGAGTCCAATGAGACTTCTACAAGTGTTGTAAACTTGTTTTATTTCCTGTTTTCTGATTCATCAAAGCAACATAACATGTGACAGCCCAGCGCAGTCAAAATGGAGAGCGGCCTGTCTGAAGTCTGACTGATTTGATGTATTTTAACCAAGTTTATTATTATGATGGTTTAGATCAGGGCTGTCAAACTCACAGTCCGCCACTTCATTTTATGTGGCCCACAAGAGCTTGCAAATAATATAATACGTTTATTATAAGGTTACGTGCTGCGCTTTACAGGAGCACGTTGCCCATAAACTACATGTCCCACAATGCATCTCATTTTGTGAGATGCGCACTGAAGAGACTTGCAATTACTTGTAATTATGTGCCCAAGACTTCTGCTTTCAGGCGTAGTTGAGTTTGACACCCCTGGTGTGTGTGTGTGTGTGTGTGGTGTGTGTGTGTGTGTGTTGTGTGTGTGTGTGTGTGTGTGTGTGTGTGTGTGTGTGTGTGTGTGTGTGTGTGTGTGTGTGTGTGTGTGTGTGTGTGTGTGTGTGTGTGTGTGTGTGTCATAATTACTGACATTATTAATACAAACGCTTTAATCTTAGAGCAGCTTTTTTACTCCTTAATATAAAGTTTGATGGTTTAGTCCAGAGGTTCTCAACCTAAGGGTCGGGCCCCTCCAAAGGTCACCAGGTAAATCTCGGGTGGAAAGAAGCAAATGATTTCTAAAACATAAATCTGTTTTCCCTTTCTAGACATGTCTCCAACATTGTATTTGTAATGAAATAATGATCATTTGTTATTTAGATGAAACCATGTGGGTTCGATAAATGTAGTCAGTAATAAGTGCAATTTTCCCCTCTGAGATGTATTGGATTAAACAAAAACAACGTACAGTACTTGAGGAAATATACTTAGTTACAGTCGGCCACTGGTAATATTAAAGCATTTAATGAAGTGAAGCTTTAGAGAAATGTTCATTAAAGGTAGGGTAGGTAAGTTTGAGAAACCAGCTCGAGTGCGCTAGAATTTGAAAATACACAACCGGAGAAAATCTGCCACTTCCTTACAGAGCCCCTCCTCCAACACACACGAACGCGCACATGACCAATGAGGGCACGAGATAAGTTTGTGCACAGATGGAAGGCTGACAGGCAGGTAGGCCATCCAGTTATTTTAGCCGGGCCGGCTAAAATGATTGGTCGTGGTTTTTACAGTATTACAGCTTCCACAGATGACATTTTTTAATGGATTTTTTGTCAAAAGCACTTCAGTATTCATTGCTATCGGGATGTTAAGAGCATTCCATGGAATATAACAAAAAGTGTATCTCGAGCCGGTTTCTCAAACTTACCTACCCCACCTTTAACTGAGAACATATTGTGTGTATTTACACGTGTTGTTCCTGTGTGTTTCCAGCAGGGGGAGACACCTCATACGTGGTGATCAGAGATTACATTAAATAATATGATGATACACAGCATGTGTGTGTGTTGATCTGTGGCTAACAGGAGTAAACAAGTGTTTTACATTTTTATATTGTGATTTTTGTGAGAGTGGCTTCAGCTAAAATGTCATTCAAATATTCATATAAAATCAGCACAACAAGGCGTGTCCTACTCATGCTTTTTAAATAAAACTGCTGAATTTTCTAAACAATCTTCATTATTGTTTCACTAAAAAGGTTTGTCCTAGTTTTCCAGTGTAATTCTATCTGCTCAATTGGCCTCATTAAAATATGTATATAAAATATATGAAGCTCTTAATTTCAGTAATACAAAGGTGTGTGTGTGTGTGTGTGTGTGTGTGTGTGTGTGTGTGGTGTGTGGTGTGTGTGTGTGTGTGTGTGTGTGTGTGTGTGGTGGTGTGTGTGTGTGTGTGTGTGTGTGTGTGTGTGTGTGTGTGTGTGTGTGTGTGTGGTGTGGTGTTGTCTCTCCTCACTGCAGACACTGACTCTGACGCCAGCTTCATCAAGGTAAACACTGCTTTGGGTTCTTTTCTAATCATAACCATCAAACAGTCATGATGTGTATGTATACAAGTATAATGTATTAGTAATAATGTCAACGTTTGTCCTTAGGGGCTCCTCAGGAAAGAAAAGATACAGTGCAAGTTTAATAAGTTAACACACACTAGATACAAGCCAGACTAAAAGGTGTGTGTGTGTGTGTGTGTGTGTGTGTGTGTGTGTGTGTGTGTGTGTGTGTGTGTGTGTGTGTGTGTGTGTGTGTGTGTGTGTGTGTGTGTGTGTGTGTGTGTGTGTCTGCCTGCAGTGTTACTGGTTTATCTCTCAGACTGGAGAAGATGAGTGGTTTTAAAGATGAGGAAGAGGACACATCTTCAGTCTCCAGCTGTCTGTCTCTGAAGAGTGACCGGTCTAAAGAGTTGCTTCCTCCATACTTCAGTAATGAACCTGGACCCTCAGACACAAAGTAAGAGTTTCTGCTGTAACCTGACCTGAAGAGGATCCAGTTTTTATATCATCTAATATATTAAACTGTTCTTTAATAATATCATGTGTGCAGTATAGCACAGAACAAAGGCAGCAGAGTACAGCAAGCTAACATTATTTGAGGATATTTCAATATGCATTTATAGCATCATTGTATCAGTGGCATCAAAAGGTTTTAAATGGCAAAGATATTGATAAATACTCACTAAAAACTAAATATATCGTCCAATACATTATTTACTACTTGGGCATGTTTATGATATGTATTTTAAAGATGTTTATTAATGATAGTGATAACCTGGTGAGCTGGTTGTGTTTAGCATTAGCAGATATAACAGAGCTTTGTGTGATTACATGTAGAGTCAATGCAAAGACCCAGATCCGTGCCTGGAGAAGATGGCCGCATCGTCTTTGTGCTCCTCTCCAACTTTGCCCATTTTCGTATTTTGTACATATTTCTTTTACTTTTGCCGTTTTACTTTTAACATGGTTCGCAACATGCTAGCCGACCGCACCTACTCTGCCATACAATATAGCAGAGAGGAACTTCCAATTGCGAAACTTCGTGGACAAAATAACCCTCCGACAACAATGGAGATTCACCATGGCTACCTGTTGCTGTTCTACCTGAGAGACGCAAGAAGAAGACAAAGCGCGGATGCCGGGCCGGGTTGCTGGTCAGACTGAGAAACGAGAAATCGCCCCCTCTTCCGAGTATTCTTCTGGCTAATGTTCAATCCATTGAAAATAAGCTAGATGAACTCAGAAGCCGGATTGCTTTTCAACGGGACATTAAGAACTGTAACGTGTTAATTCTCACTGAGACTTGGCTCAACCCCGCTATCCCGGACTCCGCCATTGTCCCTGATGGATTCTCTATTTTTCAGGACCGGACTGCTAACTCGGGGAAAAGTAAGGGAGGCGGTGTGTGTGTAATGACTAACAACAACTGGTGCTCAGATGTGAAGATTATTTCATCGGACTGTTCCGCACAGCTAGAGCACCTCATGATCTCATGTCGGGCCTTCCATCTGCCGAGGGAATTCACATCTGTTGTGATAACAGCAGTGTATTTCCGCCGCAGCCACTCGCCGACAACAACACGGCACTCGATCAGCTGTTTGGGATTATTGATAAAACCGAGACTTCACGGCCAGATGCGGCGTTCGTTGTGGCCGGAGATTTCAACACCGCCAACATGAAGAAGGTTTTGCCAAAATATTACCAACACATCAACTTCCCGACGCGCGGGGGAAACATACTGGACCATGTTTATTCCCCTTTCCGGAATGGATATAAGGCTCTCCCTCGCCCTCCCTTCGGCAAATCAGACCATATCTCACTACTGTTGTTGCCTGCGTACAAGCAGAAACTTAAAAGGGACAGACCGATAACAAGGACAGTACAGCGATGGAGCGAGGAGTCAGATGAGGCACTGCAGGATTGCTTTGCATCCACGGATTGGAGTGTGTTTGAGGACAATAACATCAACACACACACGGACACTGTCATCTGCTACATTGGGAAATGCATCGATGACGTGGTACCGAAGGTTTCTGTACGGACATTCCCAAATCAAAAGCCCTGGTAAACGGTGAGGTGCGCGGCAAACTGAAAGCGCGCACTCTCGCGCACACAGCGGGAGATTTGGAGGAGTACAGGAAGTCTAGGTATGATCTCCGGAGAGCAATTAAAAATGCAAAGAGACAGTACAAAGACAAGGTGGAATCTGACTTCAAAGGCTGTAACACTAGGAATATGTGGGCGGGACTAAGGACAATGACTGACTACAAAGGAGCAGCGGGGGGTGCTGCGGGAGTGTCTGCGTGCGCATCTCTCCCAGATGAGCTAAACAGTTTTTTTGCACGCTTTGAGAGCAGCCAGGCTGTGGAGGTACAGAGGGACCAGGAGCTACACTGCCCTTTTGTTTTAAATAGGGCAGATGTGTGTAAATCCTTTAAAAGGGTTAACCCACACAAGGCTCCTGGACCTGATGGCATCCCTGGCCGTGTTCTCAGGGTGTGTGCAGTTCAGCTGGCAGAGGTGTTCACAGACATCTTCAACAGGTCCCTGCTGCAGTCTGTAGTCCCCACATGTTTTAAACACTCCACCATCATTCCTGTCCCCAAAAAGACAATCATCACCTGCCCCAACGACTACCGCCCAGTAGCACTCACCTCCATCATAATGAAGTGCTTTGAGCGGTTAGTCAAATATTCATCACCTCCTCCCTCCCTGAATCTCTGGACCCCCTGCAGTTTGCCTACAGAGCAAACAGGTCCACAGACGACGCCATAGCCCTCACCCTCCACACTGCCCTCTCACACCTGGACCCGAAGAACAGGAACACATATGTGAGAATGCTGTTCATTGACTACAGTTCAGCATTCAATACCATTGTGCCCTCCAAGCTGGCCATCAAGCTCAGAGACCTCGGGCTCAACAGCGCCCTCTGTGACTGGATCCTGAACTTCCTGACGGGCAGACCCCAGGCAGTGCGGGTGGGAAATATCACATCCTCCACCCTGATTCTCAACACCGGTGCCCCTCAAGGCTGCGTGCTCAGCCCTCTCCTCTACTCCCTGTTCACCCACGACTGCGTGGCCACACACAGCTCCAACACCATCGTGAAGTTTGCTGATGACACGACCGTCATCGGCCAGATCACAGACGATGACGAGACGGCGTACAGAGAGGAGGTCGAAAACCTGACATCTTGGTGCCAGGATAACAACCTCCATCTCAACATCAGCAAAACAAAGGAGCTGATTGTGGATTACAGGAAGCAGCAGGGAGAGGGACACGCCCCCATCGCCATCAATGGGACTACGGTGGAGAGAGTCAAAAGCTTCAGGTTCCTTGGGGTCCACATCACTGAGGACCTGACATGGTCTCTTCACACCACCACCATCACCAAGAAAGCTCGACAGCGGCTCTTCTTCCTCCGCAGGTTGAGGAGGTTCAAAATGGATTCCAGGATACTCTGCAACTTCTACAGGTGCACGATAGAGAGTATCCTCACTGGCAGCATGACGGCCTGGTACGGCAGCTGCACCGACCTCGATCGTAAGGCTTTACAGAGGGTGGTGAAAACTGCACAGCACATCACCAGGACGGAGCTGCCATCCATGGAGGACCTTTACTCCCAGCGGCTCAGGAAGAAATCACTACGGATTATCAAAGACCCCCATCACCCCAGCCACAAACTGTTCTTTCTGTTGCCGTCTGGCAGACGTTACCGCAGCATCCTGGCAAGGACAAGAAGATTCGGAGACAGTTTCTTCCCGCGGGCAGTGAGACTGTTAAAAAATTGAACTGTTGAAACAACATCAAACATTCATCTGCTACTCAGTAGTATGTATCTAATACCTAATATATATATATATCATTCCAATAACTTGTATATAGACTCGTACTGCACTATTCCACATCATAACTTTATTTCATTTTATAACTATTATTATTTTTGTATTGCTCATGCTCTTATTGTTATTATGTTATGTATGTTGCATTGAGGAGAAGCCTGTGACATAAGATTTTCAACTGCATAATTACTCTGTAGCTATGTCAGATTGACAATAAAGAACCTTGAACCTTGAACCTTGAGGTGAAATTCATGTCACCTGCGTATTCGTGCAGCGTGACACATTTCATCTTGAGAGTGACGTTTGTGACGCTCTGCCCATTGGTGAGAATCAGCTCCACTAATGTGACGTGCTGTAAAGGATGTGTTCATCTCCACAGAGGGAAGAGGAAGAGTGGTGTTCCTGTGGAGGAGCAGTTGTCCAGCTGTGCTCTGTGTCAGGACGTCCTGAAGGATCCAGTCTCTACCAGCTATGGACACTGGTTCTTCAGACGGTGGATCACCTCATACTGGGAGCAGAGACCTCCATCAGGAGACCCCTCCTGTCCCCAGTGTGGAGAAAGATCCAGAACCAGAGCTGGACTGCTGACAGCCAGTCAGACCAGCTCTGTACGAGGTAAGAGGCCGAACACACGCAGCGTCTTATTCCTCTTCCTGGTTCATTTGTTTTTGAACAGGTATACTGTTGTAGAGCATAGACAGTAAGCTGTTTAAAACATTTCAACTCAGTCTGTTTGTTGTTGTTTTATTGTTATAATTAGATTCTCAGAGCATTTCCCTCATTCTCTCACGTTTCCTTCTCTTCCAGCAGATAGTGGTCTGCAGGAGGTTTTAGATGAACATAGGCTCAGTCTGAGGAGGAGATGTGAACGTGTGACTGAAGGAACTGATCAAAGTGAAACCCTCCTCAACAGGATCTTCACTGAGCTCTACATCACACAAGGCCAGAGTGAAGAGGTTAATACCCAACATGAGGTGAGGCAGCTGGAGACAGCTTCCAAGAAGAAGCCCCTCCATGACACTCCAATCAAGTGCAAGGACATCTTTAAAGCCTTACCTGACCAACAGACTCTCATCAGAGCGGTCCTGACCAACGGAGTCGCTGGAGTTGGAAAAACCTTCTCAGTGCAGAAGTTCACTCTGGACTGGGCCGAGGGTTTGGAAAACCAAGATGTCAGTCTGGTGATCCCGCTCTCCTTCAGGGAGCTGAACCTGATCAAAGGTGAGCAGTACAGTCTTCTCAGGCTGCTCCATGATTTCCATCCAACCTTACAGAAGGTCACAGCAGAGCAGCTGGCTGTCTGCAAAGTGCTGCTCATCTTTGACGGCCTGGATGAAAGCAGACTTTCTCTGGACTTCAGAAACAATGAGGTTGTGTCTGATGTCTCACAGCAGTCCTCAGTCAACGTGCTGCTGACAAACCTCATCAGGGGGAAGCTGCTTCCCTCAGCTCTCGTCTGGATAACTTCCAGACCTGCAGCGGCCAATCAGATCCCTCCTGAGTGTGTGGACAGGGTAACAGAAGTACGAGGCTTCACTGACGCCCAGAAGGAGGAGTACTTCAGGAGGAGATGGAGTGATGAAGACCTGTCCAGCAGAATCATCTCTCACATCAAGAGCTCCAGGAGCCTCCACATCATGTGTCTGATCCCAGTCTTCTGCTGGATCACTGCTGCAGTTCTGGACCACATGTTGACTACAGACCAGAGAGGAGAGCTGCCCCAGACCCTCACTGACATGTACTCACACTTCCTGCTGGTCCAGACCAAGAGGAAGAAGCAGAAGTATGAAGAGGGACATGAGACGAGTCCACAGCAGCTGACGGAGGCTGACAGGGAGCTTCTTCTGAAGCTGGGGAGGCTGGCGTTTGAACATCTGGAGAAAGGAGACATCATGTTCTACCAAGAAGACCTGAAGCGCTGTGGTCTTGATTTCACCGAGGCCTTGGTGCACTCAGGAGTTTGTACACAGATCTTCAAAAGAGAGAGTGTTATCTTCGAGAAAACAGTCTACTGCTTTGTTCATCTGAGCATTCAGGAGTTTCTGGCTGCAGTCTACATGTTGCACTGTTACACCAACAGGAACACAGCGGTACTGAAGAACTTCCTGAAGAGAGACTGGGAAGAATACAATGATATGAGTGATCAGGATTACCAATCCCTGAAGGACTTCCGGAAGAGAGACTATAACAACAGCAGTGATCAGGATTACCCATCCCTGCCTGTCTTCCTGAAGGGAGCCATGGAGATATCCCTCAGAAGTAGAAATGGCCACCTGGACCTGTTTGTCCGCTTTCTCCACGGCCTCTCTCTGGAGTCCAACCAGAGACTGTTAGGAGGCCTGCTGGGTCGCACAGACAACAGACCAGAAACCATCCAGAGAGCCATCAACAACCTGAAGGAGATGAGACATATTGATATCACTCCTGACAGGAATATCAACATCTTCCACTGTCTGACAGAGATGAAGGACCTCTCAGTACATCAGGAGATCACAGAGTTCCTGAAGTCAGAGAACAGATCAGAGAAGGAACTCTCTGTGATCCACTGCTCTGCTCTGGCCTATATGCTGCAGATGTCAGAGGAGGTTCTGGATGAGTTGGACCTGATGAAGTACAACACATCATCAGGTGACGGACGACATAGACTGATTCCAGCTGTGAGGAACTGCAGGAAGGCCAAGTAAGTCCAGATGTGATTAACTTGATAAACTAATGTGGATCAGGAGAGTTTAATTATTCAAATAAACACTATAACATTTCTACTGTTTAAATACTGAGAGCAAAATAAAACCAACACTGTTCTTCTATTTATTTATAATAATAGTTAAACTGAAGCGTTCCTCTCTTCATATTGAGTGATGGAGGCGACATGTCAAACACATGAAGGACTTTAGAGGTTTCTCAGCATGTGATCACACCACACAGCAGGACTTACAGTTATCAGAGAAACATGTTATTATTACTTTCTAGTAGTTTCTTTATCATTAAACACGTTTTTATCACAATGTGTTAGAGTTTAAAATCAGATCTATATAATTTCCCACCAATAACAGAGTTATGTCTTAATGCTGATATACTGGGAACATCTGATGGTATCAAGTTGAACATATTGAAACTTTATTGGTTTGTTAATTGTGTTTGTGTGCACAATAAATGTTCAGATGCACAGAGAAGCCAAAACTTCCTTCATCCATCATTCACATCCACATATTAACTAACATTTAAATATGTACATCTCTAATATTGTCAAGTGATTCATTTAATTTCTGTTTCTTTTGGTAACAGTCAGTGACAGCAGGAGCACAGACATGTGATCAGATCACACTGACAACTCATTACACTCTATTATCATATATTATTATATATTATATTAAATGGACTAACAGCAAATGTCTATCAGAACATGTCAAATCTTTTTTCATCAAATGCTTGATGTTAATATAATGTTTCCTCTTTTTTAACACATGTTGTAATATATGTTATATTATAGACTTACTGTCTGTGCATTCAATGAGAGTCACTGTGAAGTCGTGGCCTCAGCTCTGAAGTCTGACCCCTCTCATCTGAGAGATCTGGACCTGAGTCACAACCCTCTGTATGATTCAGGAGTGGAGCTGCTGAGTTCTGGACTAAAGAGTCCAAACTGCAGACTGGAGGCTCTCAGGTCAGTTCACTGACTGCAGTTCATATTGATCTGTTTGTGTTTATCATTTTCTGAATTTGAACAAATACAATGTTATTTTAATATTTTCCATGTTTGCTAATGACTGAATATTGATCAGAGTAACAGAGAGAAGGTGAATGTGTGAGGGAGAGAGTTTGAGCTTCCACAGACTCACTCTGTGCTCCATGAGTCAGTGGAGATGCTGTCAGTACTGATGAGCTGTGAGGGAGATGAAGGAGTTGTTAAACATCTGATCAAAGTTAAAGTTCCAGATTATCAGTGGATTGTTTCTGCATCATCTCTGACATTAAAACCCTGTTTAACTCTGAACAGATTATTAAACCTGGAGTTATTTCAAACAGGAACATTGTTTTCTAAAGTTACATCATGTTTTCTTTATTCAGACTGGAGGGCTGCAGTTTGATCAGTTTGATCAGCTGGGCTGCTCTGATCTCAGCTCTGAAGTCCAACATCCATCTGAGAGATCTGGACCTGAGTAACAACTATCTGGAGGATTCAGGAGAGGAGCTGCTGAGAGATCTTCTGGAGAGTCCAGACTGCAGACTGGAGACTCTCAGGTCAGTTCACTGACTCTGTTACTGCTGGAGATCTCACATGTTCACTTTGGAATTGAATCTCATTTATATTCATTAATAACTTACAGCCAAAAAGTTGTAAATGTCCTTATATTCATATTTCATTTTTAAGAGTAAGAAGAAAGAACTGCAGACATACATGTTGAGTGTTTCTTAAAGTAACTATAATAGATGTTAGTTGTAAAAAGTAAATCTATGTATTTAATATTTAGTAAACGATAACGTCTGAATAAAGGTCATCTGAAGTCATTTTAGTTTGACATTGTGATGGGAATTTATTGATCAAATGTGGAAAGAGAATCAAAGCATTCAGCTCTTTGTGGTATTTTATTTCTTGAAGAAAGTTAAGTCAGTCACACAGAGAGCATACAGTCTGCAGAGAGGAAGAGGAAGAGTAGAGTTTGGGTTGCATATTTAAACACAGAGAGAGGAGAAAGGGAGGGGGGAAGCTTGGTGATGATGAAGGAGCATTCTGGGAGTTAGGGAGTTAGGGAGGCCGTATCAGGAAGTCCTCAGTTCACCAGAGGTGAAGGTCATACTGTTGGTGCACATAGAGAGTCACTAACAACACTGCAACACATCTTCTTCATAAGGACTTTCCCCAAGCTTAGCTAAGAAGAGTGAGAAGTAGTAAATATAGATAAACATTAGCAAATAAGAATCACACAATGATATTATTAAAGTAAGTAAGTGAGTATAATTGTTGTTGTTGTTGAGTAACATCTGATTGGATTATAAACAGATTGTTATCCTCATCATGTTTTCTTTATTCAGTCTGGAGCGCTGCAGGATGTCAGAGATCAGCTGTTCTGCTCTGATCTCAGCTCTGAAGTCCAACATCCATCTGAGAGATCTGGACCTGAGAGGCAACGCTCTGCAGGATTCAGATGAGGAGCTGCTGAGAGATCTTCTGGAGAGTCCAGACTGCAGACTGGAGACCCTCAGGTCAGTAAGGGGTCTCTGCTGGTTCAGCAGTATTGTATGAAACACAGGGAGGTGTTTCTCTCACTGGGGAATCACAACAGATCAGTGATGTTACCCACTGACTGCAGGCTCTTTCATTCTTCCATCAACTATAGAAGGCCAGCTGAAAATGCAAAGCCACATTTAGTAAGTAATCAACTTTCCACCAGACATATGGGATTTGACAGAAGAGTGGAAAAGGTAGTCTGTTTTTGATGGGATGTTTTTAGCTCCTTGACTAATGACTGTTACTTCCTGTAATGCAGCTGAGAGCTGTGGCAGTCAGTCGTAGTGTTTGCAGAGAAGATATGATGGGATGTAAAGCATGAGATCAGTCAGGACTCTGAAGCTGACTCAAAGAACAAACACTTATTTTAAACTGGATCCATAACTGTTGGATTGTGTTCATCCCTACAGGATCAGAGATGATGAGACGATCAGAGCCAAGATCCAGAAGAACTGTGAGTACTGAATATCCTCCATTCATCCTGATATGCGGCAGGAAGCGCTCCTTCTCTCCAAGAACTCCTGGACCCTGCAAGCTGGTCCAGAACCAGAGTCCCAGTGAGGAGTCCAGCCAGTCCACCTCTCAGAGTTAAACTAAACTACAACATTATTAAAGATCATGTTTAAAGTTAAAAAATGATGCTTTCAGACTGAATCCAGAAGTTTCTCAAGCTGCAGTTAAAGCAGGTCATTTGAGAAATATATAAAACAATTATAAAACTGTAATAAGAATTACTCTGAATACTTTCTTTGGACATTTTATTTAAACGACATTTTAAACAAATATTTCAAATGTTTCTGACTTTCTATCCGAGTGCTTTTCTCATGAATTAACGACTTGATTTCATTTCCATCTTTATTTCGAACAGATTAAAAAAACAAATAAAAAATAACAAATGTGAAAACAGAATACCGTATTGTTAGAATACAGTATTTATCAATATCATATTAATAATAATAATAAATCATATGTGTCCGAAAGGGAGCGGGAGGAAGCAAATGCTTATTAATTCCCACCCCTTACTTACCGCTGATCAATGATTATCCTTTAAATCATTTCTGCAAGTTATTCCTACTTACATATTTACATTTATACATACATTTACAATCATTTCTCATCTTCAATCATCTTAAATCATTCTCATAGTTTTCCAAGAAAGTGTTTCTGTACATCCTTTTAAAGTGAATTATATTTGTGCTTTGTTTGAACTCCTGCTCCAAACCGTTCCATCAAATCACCCCACAGATTGTTCTACTCATACTTCTCACAGTTGTTCTGACCTTGAGTTGTTTCAAATGTAGATTTCCTCTCAAATTATACCCGCCCTCTCTGTCTATGAACAATGTTTGTAATTTCCTAGGAAGTAGATTATGTCTTGCTCTGTACATGATTTGTGCCGTTTTAAATGTAACCAGATCAGTAAACTTCAGTGTGTGTGACTTCAAGAATAATGAATGAGTGTGTTCAAGATATCCAACATTATTGATTATTCTTATAGCCCTTTTTTGTAATGTGCATAACGGCTGTAGGTTGGTTTTGTAAGTGTTTCCCCAAATCTCCACACAGTAACTCAGACATGGCAATATGAGTGTATTATACAGAGCATAATGAGTTGTAGTCCAGAATGTGTCTTGCTTTCCTCAATATTGCGATAGTCTTAGCCAGTTTTGCTTTTACATGATTGATATGAGGTTTCCAGCTGATCTTGTGGTCTCAAACCACACCAAGGAACTTCATTTCATATACTCTTTCTATGTTTATGTTATCTAGTATTAATTGCAGCTGAGGATTTGTTTTATGTTTTCCAAATAGCATAATATTTGTTTTGCTTAAATTTAATGTTAATTTGTTCTTAAATCTTTTTTTTTTGTATTTCATAAACAGGATATTTGATTTTTTTATAATACATTTTATTTTCTCAGCTCTGTGATAAAAAAAACACATTTTAAAATAAATATCCCACTTCTTTTACTTATATCCTGATTGCTGAGTCAGCAGTAAAGCAGCCAGGCGTTAACGGACAGGTGGCATGTGTATCTGTTCATTGGCTCATATGTGTAGCATGTTTAATGGCAGTGTGTTGAAAATGGCTGACAGGTGAATATGTCAGATCTCTGTGTGTTACTCAGAGAACCGTGTGCAGTGTTTTAGAAAGTGCAGAGTTGAATTGCAGATTGTTCAGAGCTGAAAATGTGTTTAGAGTTCTGTTTGATTTGATCCAGCCAGTTCTGCCACAGCAAAGCATAAGGGCTCAGAGCTTGGACCTATTGTGTTCACATTATATACGCTTCCTTTAGGCAATAAGGAATCACTCGGGACATTTTCATTGTTATGCGGATGATACTCAATTATACACAATGTAGACAAAAGTATTGGACCACCTACACATTAGAGAGATACCGCAGGTCCTTCCTTCCTGCAGCGGTCAGACTATATAACCACCACGACCCCTAGTAGACCCCCCACACAACAACACAGACTACTGTATAACACCCCTTGCTGTTAAATACCAACTATGTGCAATATACAATATACATATATATATATATATATAATATGTGCAATATCATATATATGCCGTTAAAGCTGTGTATTTTGTAAAACGTGAACTTTTAAAAAATTATTATTTCTTTTTTTTAAATCTTTAATACTTTGTTGTATGCATGCTTTAGGTAACATGAAGCTGTCTCTGGCTCTTTCTGCTGTAACAATGTACATGTATCCTCTGTGGGACTAATAAAGGGATTCTGATTCTGATTCTGATTCTGATTCTGATTACACCTGCAGGAGCTTTCAGGACATCCCATTCCAAACTCTTAGGCATTCATTTGACTTGGTCCCCCTTTGCAGCTATAACAGCTTCCACTCTTCTGGGAAGGCTTTCTACAGACCTTGGAGTGTGTCTGTGGGAAGCCCTTTCATCCAGAAGAGCATTAGTGAGGCCACACACTGATGTTGGACGAGAGGCTGGCTCTCTGATCTTTTACAAATATTTTAAACATAGTATATGCAGTATACAAAGTCATTAAAACTAGCTGCACCTTTACCAGCTTTGATAACACTTTAATGATCAATCATTATAAAACATATCATATATTATTCTGAAATGGACCAATCTGCACAATGAATACTTTTACTTGTGGTACTTTAACTATATTTTGATGCTAATACTTTTACTTTTACTTGTAACCGAGTATTCCTACACTCTGGTACTTCTACTTTTACTCAAGTACAAGATCTGTGTACTTCTACTTTACTCAAGTACAAGATCTGTGTACTTCTACTTTACTCAAGTACAAGATCTGTGTACTTCTACTTTACTCAAGTACAAGATCTGAGTATTTCTACTTTTACTCAAGTCAATATCTGTGTACTTCTACTTTTACTCAAGTACAAGTTCTGAGTACATCTACTTTTACTACAAGATCTGAGTACTTCTTCTCCCTCTGATAGTAGAAAATGAATGAATACTCAGCTTTGTGTTGTACCACCATAACCGCAAGATGGCGGTAGTGACCACCGACTGTAAAATAACACCACAAATGAATTCCTTATTCTACAAGACCTTATTCTACAAGTACTAAGCCATTAGTTAAGAGTTTGTCCTCAATAACCCTCTAATTAGTGCTTATTTATTGTAAGTAAGGACGTTGTTGTATGGTCTAATATGGTCTATCTTATGTACAGCACTTTGGCCCGACCAAAATCGCTTTTAAATGTGCTTTATAAATAAACTTTGATTGATTTGATTTGATGTAACAAGACATGAAACTACAAGTGTTAATTGTGTCAAAAATAACTCAAAATGACGTTTTTCTAACTCAGAATAAGTTCCCTATTTTAAAGTGAAGTCTTGTTCATAACCAATAAGCTAGTAGTTTGACTCTAATATGTAAATGAACAACTAGTTGATGGTGAATATGTGTACCTTAATCTAAAGTGTTACCTGAACTTTTTAAGAAAAATGAAGAGAAATTACACATAAAAGAGTTCTAATAACAAGTTTCTATCGTATTTTAAGATATGTGTACACAACTCCTGTGAAGTCAAACTGCATGGTCCTTTTATCATATAGAGTGATGATAATAACATTTCATATTTAATAATATTTGTGGTTGATGTATAGTGTGGTTTTATAGGAAAATC